>JBBPBX010007343.1:19056-65574 GCA_038048925.1 Garcialebias charrua
TTGAAAAATCTTATTTTATGTGTTTAAATGTTCTTGATTTTATGTGTACAGCACTTTGTTGCAGCTGTGGTTGTTTTAAATGGCTTTATAAATAAATAATTATTATTATTATTTTGAAGCCGATTACGCAGTTTCCGGCAGTGTCCGGCAGTTTTCGGTCCGGCAGTTTTCGGTTAGCTCCGGCTTCAACAGCCGGCTTTGGACGGACCGTGTCCGATGAGAGGTTGCTTCGCTCGGATACATGAGCTGGAAACGCTCGGTGAACTCTGTGGACGTCTCAGGCCCGGAGCAGCAGCCGCCGATCGCTCTGCCACATCCCACCACGACTGCAGACACCACCAGCCCACCGCGGGATCCGGTGACCATCCTGCAGCTACTGTCTCTCCCATCAGCCGGCCCCACCGGGGACACAGAGCCGACAGGTGGCGGAGAGGCCTGCTCGATGCTCCGCCTGGCAGCCTCAGATGTTGGTGGGACCCTGAGCTAACATGCTCGCGGACAAACGACTTCACCAGCTCCCAGTAAGTTATTTACTCTATTTCCCTTCATTATGGCTCCAAATGTATTGAGCTAACATGCTAACAGGCCTTACTGTAAACAGTTTGGACTGCGTGAAGCAGCAGGAAGCTGCAGAGCTCGGACGTGCAATGAGCTAACATGCTAACAGACGGAGACAGGCTTCACCAGCTCACAGTAAGAAATTAACTATTTTTTCCTTCATTATGGCTCCAAATGTACTGTATGTGTTTTTTGATAATTATGTAGGGTACTGTGTTAGGATAGGCGAAGTGCTTGGTAACTGTACAGTACCGTACGTGTATAAGTGGCGGCTAGTGTGTACTTCCGACTTACGGCGATTTTCGACTTATGAACGGGCGTAGGAACGGAACTCGTTTGTAAGTCGGGGACCACCAGTACATAATTTACACAGCAGATAAGCCTGATGACTGGCTAGGATCCAATGGTTAGTTGGTGTTCGTGTCAGCTCTTTTATCCAATATGGATGACAGATTCATGTTGTTTGATTCGAAGATCAACATTTTTATCATAAGAATAACATCAGTGAGTCTCCTGAATGTGAACGTCTAGGCTGTTTATCATCAGTTCTTTTAGAATGTGGATTCTCTTTTTTTTTATTGTTTTGATTTACTTTTTAAAAGGTGCTGGTAGCTTGGTGGCCAGTGCCGCGGTCTTGTATTTCTGAGGTTGTAGGTTTGAGCCTGGGTTGTGTCAGGAAGGGTATCCGGCATAAAACAAATGGCCAAATCTTTCATCCGACTTCACTCGGTGCGGTGACCTTTGAAAGGGGAGCAGCTGAAAGAATCTTATGTACTGTATATATTTACTGATGATGGGTCAACTGTGTTTCAAGGTGCCGGTTCCTCCTGCTGGCAAATGAGACGATAAACTCATCCCTTGTCATCACTTCAGTTTGGACCATTCTCATTTATTATAACTAGACATAGCAACAAAAGCTGTTAGTTGAAGCCACAAAGAATGAGTGCCCCATACTAGGCTTGCTGCAGTAAAATATATATTCTGCCCCTTTGTGTAAAGACTTCCTGACTGGTAAGTCTTTGTGTAAAGACTTCCTGACCGGGAGACCACAGGCAGTACGGGTCGGGAATAACACATCCAGCATCATCACATTGAATACAGGAGCCCCACAAGGATGTGTGCTGAGCCCCCTTCTATTCACCCTGCTAACACACGACTGCACACCATCATACAGCTCCAACCACTTCATCAAGTTTGCGGACGACACAACAGTGGTGGGTCTCATCAGCAACAACGATGAGACGGACTACAGGGATGAGGTGAGCCGCCTGGCCTTGTGGTGCGGACACAACAATCTCACTCTCAACGTGGAGAAGACAAAAGAGATTGTTGTGGACTTCAGGAAGAGGGATGCCCAACATGCCCCTCTGACCATCAACAACACCACAGTGGAGAGAGTGGACAGCACCAAGTTCCTGGGAGTGCACGTCTCAGAGGACCTGTCCTGGAGCAGGAACACTGCATCACTGGCCAAGAAGGCTCACCAGCGCCTCTACTTTCTCCGCAAGCTGAATAGAGCTTTGGAGCGTGACGCCACTGGTCCGCGGCGCAAAGCGGCGCACAGCATTGTGGGAACGAAATCGCCATTTTTAATGCCTTACTAAAAGAAGCTCTGTCTCTCGTTTTTTTGTTAGAATCTAAGAAGGTTGTAACAGTTTTGCAATGGTCTAAACATGCTGTGTTATTGGATGTAATGTCCGGTCACACGACCTGAAAGTAGATAGAAAACGGACTTTCTGTTTCCTGTTCGCTGCTGGAAGCAGCGCGAGGGAGCTCATGTGTCGGACCTAACAAAAAGGAGATGAATGTCCTGATATCAGCTGTGAAACATCCTGATATAACTTTCTCCATGTCCCAAAATAACTGCTAGTTTGTTCCAGACATCCTGGTGAGTGTAAAATATCACATCATACTGATGCTGATCTGTTTTCTTGTTGCTGTGTTCATCTGTGACCATCTGCTCATACAAACTCATGTTCGTGCTGCTGTGTATTACTAGTTGATGCTTTTCTTAGTTAGCTGTGTATTACTAGTTGATGCTTTTCTTAGTTAGTTCTAGATGTTATTACTGTTTTTCTCTTTCATTTGTTGTTGGATGTAACTGGGACCTCGTGTACATAATCTCGTTTTCATCTCATGTACCACATGCGGTGCAAATGACAATAAAGACTCTCTGACTCTGACTCTCAAATAATAAAAAAACTCAGACCAAAGTGGAGATTTGAGAATTTTCCGCGTTCAAGTCTGTGTGTGGACTTTCAGAACCGTAGGTTTCTGCTCCAGCTGGAGCGGCGCTGACGTCACATACTGCTCGGAGAAAAAAGCGCTAAAAATGTCAACATACCTGCTCTGACATGATTCCCAGTCGGACATGATTCCCAGTCAACATTTTCCTGCGTTTTATTAACTTTGTACTCCAACACGGTATTTAATAGTAGTTCAACCTCACGGTCTGTCCACACAAATGAAAAAAAAGAATGAAATAATAACAGGAAGTTGTCGTTGCTTTGAAGAGTTGTCTACTCTGCCACCTATGGGTTCNTGAACTGAAAGTTGATCCAAGAATATATGGATAAAGGATTGTTTTATTGTCAGTTTTGTTGTTTCTGGGTACAGATAATTAATCCCTTCTGTGTTTTCAGGCCAGCAGCAAACCAAATGTTTAAAAAGAAACAATGTGTTTTGTTTCTGGATGATTTATGAAACAAAGGTTAAGAATAACCAATAAGAAGATTGAAAAGAAGCTTTGTTTGCTGACACACGTATTAAACCATGACAGGATGAAGAGGAAAAATCTGAGAGTGCATGTTAAAAGCTAAAGATGTGACTCAGGACAAACAGCGACAGGACTGACCAATCAGGAGGCTGCATTTCATCTTAAGCTGCTCTCATCTGCATTCCTGCTTTAAGCTCTCCTTCAGACCCAAAGAGCACTCAGCCCATCCATCAGAGGATCTGCGCTAGACAGATAACTGTAATTCCTTCCACTCCACGCTGCCTTTACTGACCTAACATTAAAGGGGCTTGGCCCTGTGCATTGTGGGAGGTTTGCCTCCTTCTTCAGTCTTCTTTGCAGAGTCATTTGTTGCTGTGAACAAAGCCAACATTTTTAATTAGAAGCTTCCTGAAGCTCTGAAACACAAAGCTCAGGTCTGAGGCTGAAGCTTCGTAATGATGTTCTTCCTACAGGGGCCAAGATTGACCTGAATTTTTCTGACAGTTCGATGATCACGTTCAGGTTTTTTCCACTGTTTTCTTTGGGCTCTATCTCTCAATGCATTCATTTTATTTACCTGCTTCTCCTTTCTGGATCGTAGGAGGCAGGTATCTCCAGCAGTCACTGCGGGAGACACCTGAACAGGTCTCCGGTCCTTGACAGGGACACATACCCATACCATACCATGCCATGTTATTTATAGAGCACCTAAAACAGTGACAAGGCCAAATCAAAGTGCTCTACAAACAAACAAACAACAGGAAACACATAGGCAACATACAAAATTAAGTACAAAAAATATACATAAAAATGTTGCATATAATAAATACAACGACCAAACACAGATCATCTGGTGTTGAAAGCAACAGAATAGTAGTGAGTCTTTTAACAGGGATTTTAAAACTGAGAGGGAAGGGCCTGTCTGACGAGCAGAAGAGACTAGCAGGTCACTTTTGTAAATGAGTCCACGAGGCTCAATAAGATTTACCTGACTAAATAAAGGTTGAATGAAAAAAAAAACTCATTCCACCCGCTTCAAACGTTATCAGCCATTAAATGCCCATTATTAGTTGTTATCATCCCCATATGTAGTGATCAGACTGCTCCTCCTGTACCTCCTACTAGGTTTAAAAGTACGTTGTTAGCGTTGGTGATGATAATAGGCTCCATTTTTAGCCACGTGTTTCAGTTTTCAGTAAAGGGTCTGGTGTTACGTTTAGGGTCTTGGTTAGGTTTAGGCACAAGGGTAATGGGGTTAAGTTTACGGTTGGTCCTCTGGGTCAGGTGTAAGGTTAGGTTTAGGAAAACGGTTGAATAAAATGTTCGAAGCTGAAAAAAAAAAAAAACACTTCCTGTTTATCCCGGTGACATGCTGTCTACTATCAGCAAAAAAAAATAAAAAAAATACTAATGTACCTTCACACCTACTAGGAGGTACGTGGGACAGTTGCACCGCTACATATTGGGATGATAACAACTAATAACGACCATTAAATGGACTGATAACATCCGAAACCGCTGCTCGTTCCAAAGTCTTGGGCCCGCTACAGAGAAGGCCCTGTCACCTCTGCGTTTAAGACGAGTTCCTGGAACTGTTAAAAGTAACTGGTCCGCTGACCTCGGAGAACGTGGTGGGACATACGAGTGTATCAAATCAGAGAGATAGGTGGTGGTGGTGGTGGGGGGGGGGGCAAGACTGTGCAGCAATTTGTAGACATACAGGATAATTTTGAACTGGATTTGAAGATGAACCAGTAGCCAGTGCAGGGAGGCCAAGACTGGTGTAATGTGCTCTCTTTTGCCTGTACTGGTTAAAGAGGCAAACGTGTCAAGCAACCATTCACACTCACAGCTAGGGACAATTTAAAGTTACCAGTGAACTGAACATATAGGTTTTTAGTCTGTTTGATAAATTTGAAATACCTGGAGAACATGTGAACTTCACACAGGAAGGTCAGGAGGACATACTGCTATATTCTTACTAAAAGGCAACAGCCCTAACCACTTCACCACAGTTCTACCAAAGAAGCATTATTTTAAATTTGCTGTGTTGTCACAGAAAGGAGGAGACATCTAAAACAAACGTTGAAAATTGCTTTAAATGATATCTGCTTTATTGAATGGTCCGTCAGCTCCATGGCTCAAAAAGTAAAATATTTGAATCCACACAGCTCGCTGTATGTCAGAATGACCACATTAACACACACTGATAAAAAGGATAAATGACGTTTATTCTTTGTAAAACTTGTCTTTTATACAGAAAAAAACTGTGACAGATTCAGCTTTCTCTGGTAAAGTTTCAGGATTTATGTATCTGTTTGATTTACACAATGTAGTATCTCCATCCTGCCTGAGTGTCTCTTTGTGCTGCTGCAGTTCACCCACATTTAAATCCTGTCTTGTTCTGAGTTTAGAGGAAAATCCTCAGATTTTTATAAAAGTACCTGCAGGTCAAATAGCTTCTGATGCAAACTGCTGAACTTTCATGTGGCGCTGGATTCAACCTGCCCATCGGTCAGATCCCTCAGGTTTCTGATCAAAAGCTCTTCACTAACCAGAAGGATTTGAAGTCAAACCTGACGATGAGATTAAAAGAATACAGACAGAACAGAGAAACATCAGTGACTTCATGTGTCTGCGTGTCCTACCCCTCCTGAGACATAACCCTGGTTCAATCTTCCAACGAGACCACACTCACAAGTGTCTATAGACCACCTGCAACATGTTGAAGTCTTTTGATTCATCCACAGTTCAACATGTGGGATCAGTTCTGACATCAGCTCTGGTTCTGCCGGACCGTAAGATCTCAGCTCATCTATAGATGATCAGACTGACATCATGATGACACAACATGGAGTTACAATAGTCCCTCGCTAGTGGTTTGTTTTTGTGAGCATCCTCTATCGTGGTTTGTTTAAGTAATGCACAGAATTGTCAATGTACATAATATTCACCCCACCCCCCCAAAAAAAAAGCACTGCCATTTTGTAGTTTTCTTTCATTAAGCCTTCACTGTTTTGACAATCTAAAGAACTGTGTTACACACAAGCCATCAGTTCACTTCCCAGAAGTAAACACTGCTTCCAACTGCTGTTTGCTGCAAATGGAGGGAAATTTTAGCAGCAAAGTCAGAAGTTCTGTAAGGATAATAATAATAATAATAATAATAATAATAATGATAATGAATTCAATTTATAATGCACTTTTCATTAATAAAAATATCAAAGTGCTAGGATCAGTTCCTTCAAGTTGTATCTTCACTGCTGAGCAGCTGAGCTGCAGCTGATCTGGACTCAGTGTGACCCGGATCCTGTCCGAACCGAGTCAGAGGTGGTGGGTTAAATCCTGGGCTGCCTTGCTCCTGGAGCAGCAGCAATGGGCTTGAGTCAGTCTGGACTTTTTTCATCTATTGGGTCAGATGGAGGGCAGCATGGTGGTGTAACTGGTAGAGCTGCTGCCTCTGTGAGAAGATCCCTCGTTCAAATTCCGGACCGAGGGCCTTTCTGGGTGGAGTTTGTATGTTCTCTCCGTGCATGCGTGGGTTTTCTTCGGGAACTCCGGTTTCCTCCCACAGACCAAAAACATGCATGTTAAGCTGATTAGTAACTAAATTGTCCCTAGGTGTGAGTGAGAGAGTGAATGGTTGTTTGTCTCTATGTGGCCCTGTGATGGACCTGCGACCCATCCAGGGTGTACCCCGCCCCACACGACCCTCGTGACCCAAAATGGAAGAAGCGGGTAAAAGATAATGGATGGATGGGTCAGACGGGAACCGAGCTGTTCTGCAGAGCCCTTGTAAGTAAAATTCTGTAACTCCTATACATATAAGTTCTGTATGTTGTCAAAATTAGTAGGTTTAAGAGTTTAGAACATTCCAAGAGTGTGGGAAGGGTTTCTAAAGCCTTAATATAAACTTTACTGTACTTGAACTTAAACTTGAACTTGGACTACTGTATTCCTACTTTGCGGTTATTTACATATCGCAGGGCTTCAGGGTACAGATCCACAGCGATGAACGAGGTACTGTACAATCTTATATTTTAAGGTCTTTAGGATTCATCTACAAAACCAAACCATTTTTATTAAACAATCTTTCATGAAGCATTATAAACATGAAGATGTTTGACCTCTTTGTTGCTCAGAATTTGACTAAAGGCTGCACAGATCAGCCTCTCTGAGGTAAATACCTTCATCAGGTTTTACGAAAATCATTTCTCAAATAGTTTTAAAGCAGAAAGGTCATTGTCACAATGAAAAGGACCCTTCAGGATGTTTAAGTGCTGTTCAGCTCATTGCAGCCGGGAAGGAGTGTAATGATGTTTGTGGAGGAGTCTTCATTGTTAGAATGAAAATGGTGGACTTGGCTCAGAGAACAGTCACACAGAAGAAACGCTGCAAAGAAGCTCTGAGCTGAAAGAAGCATCCAGCAATCTGCAGAAAATCACCAAAACAGTGAAAAACATTGGTTCTGTCTGCAAAACCAGAGACATGCTGTAAGACGGAGGTATATGTTTAAAGCCTTCCGATCGGAACTACATCAGGATTTATTTCACTCTGGCCTTTGTGTGTTTAAACCATCATCTTACAGAGATTGACTTAAAGATAGAGAGTTGCAGCTAAATAGGTTAATGCAGACCTGGCCGGCCAAACAGGGATTAAAACCAAAGTAAAATAAAGAGTGGAAGATTAAAGCAGCAGCGTCTCCGTCCAGGAATGTGTGTGGATTTAAAACTGCTTCACATCATCAGCTGCAGGTCAGAGCTTTGGTTTTAGTCTAATGGTGTGTTCACACAGAGCAGCGTTTTGAACCTCCAAAATGCTCCTCACGCACGCAAGTGGACGTACTTGTAAATGTAGCATGTTCAAAACTGAACGCCAGAAGCCAGAAGCTGCTGGGTGTGTGGGCGGAGCTTACCGGTACACAGAGCCCTGCACACGGAGTCCTGGTCACTCCGCCAGGCGAGGAGGAGCTGTTTATATCCGTCTCTGTCGAGCAGACTTGACTGGTCGTGAAGGAATTGTCACGAACACACAGCTACAATGAGTTTCTCTTCCATAGTTCACGAGCTCGCGGGTCTTTTCTTTTTTTTTTGCGACAAACAATACGTCACATAGTGCGCGCGCACCCTCGTTTCCGCGTCACATAGGGACTCTCCCACTGCCCCCTCTCTTCTGCCCCCCGACTCTCCCTGATTGGTTGACACACCAACCAATCAGGTGGAGTTGAGCGGCGTTTGAAAAGTTTGAACCGCGAAATCTTCAACATGTTGAATGCTCGGTTTGGAGGTGGAAGCCGGTTCACGTGCACGAAAAAACGCTACTCAGCACGCTCCTCACGCACGCGACCTGACGCCAGACGCCAGGAGGTGGCTGGAAGTGCGTCCACCATTGATTTTACATGGAGGCTGGAAGCTGGAAGCTTGAAAACGCTGCTCTGTGTGAACACACCATAACACTAGCCGTGTTTCCATCAAGGTTTCTAGGTGCGCATTTTGAAGTATCGCAGCAGAAAAGCTTAATGGAAACGGCAAAATACGAAGTTACTTCCTGAAATTCGCCAAAAAGTTTATACGCTCGCTTGAGGTGGTTTTTGGGAGCTGCGAAACCGAGCAGCTGCGCAAAACGACAGATGGAAACACATTTGCCGACTCGTGCTGCCGTAGCGCACATTCACGTCACGTGACTGATCAGCTGTTTCCGCTCCGAACAGCATGTAACTCGCTAAAACTAGTTGGCATGACAGAATAAATACAACTCGCCCGATAGCAACACGTACCTGAAATATTCTCTCCATTTTGACGAGATGTGTGGCCGGGTTCTGTTGTCAACCGCTACTTCCTGTTTACTCTCTGGTTTACTGTAGACATGCGCAGTGCTGACGTCTGACGTAATGACGCTGACGTCTGACGTAATGACGCTGACGTCTGACGTAATGACGCTGTGCGCGGCTTGGAAGAAGCGCTTCAAGCCAGCAGATGGAAACACTTCTGATCTGCATTAATTTGTATTTACATATTTGCGAGGTAGCTCAAAATTCGAAATGAAAATGGATGGAAACAGGGCTACCGTGTGTCTGATTTTCACCTTTTATGAAAATGATTGTAAGTGCAGGACAACCTTCTGCTGTTTGTACTTTAGAGATTTATTCTCTCTATCACGTTGACTGAATGAATCTTTTTTTCCTGCAGTTTTCTCAAAACTGTAGAAGTGAAGTTTCAAACAACAAAAATAAATCTCAAAAAGTTAAATTCAGATCAAGGCTTTCACCTTTTTTTTTCAGGGTTAGAAATATCTGTTATTTTTTTCCCAAGAATCTCTATCTAGAAATTTAAAACTTGACGACACAGAAACAGAGTTTTTTTGTTTTGTTTCTAAAAATGGTTTTGTAAACACAGCGCCTTTTGTAGAAAAGTATTTATTCACACAGAAGCACAACAATAAAACTAAGTGTGCAGTAACGTACAACTGAGGAACAGTTCAGAGAATGACACAAATAATGCAGTAATTCATCCAGGTCTGTAGGTGGCGCTGTAACTCTGCCACAAATACAAGAAAACGTGCAGCAAACACAAAATGCTTTCATGACTTGTGAACAACAAAATAAGGGCAAATCGGAGGATGCCTTCTCTCGGGTCAAATGTTGGATGAAAGATTGAGTTCAGATCTTGTTTTTAAATAAACATATTGAGACTAGCTAAAAAAACATGTGGGTGGAGTTTCAATATTTGTTTTCTCTTTTCGACATACAGGGGGTCCCCGACTTACGAGGACATCGACCTACGAGGTTCCGACTTTACGAGGTTATCATATTTAATAAAAATATGAAAAAATTTTTTTTTTTTTTTGTGTTTAAATGTTCTTAAATTCATGTGTACAGCACTCTGTTGCAGCTGTGGTTGTTTTAAAGGCTTTATAAATAATAATAATTATAAAAATAATAATTTTTATTCATAATTGCGCAACTTCCGGCCGTTTCCGGGAATGCCGCGGTGACCTCCATTTTACGACGGTCTCAGCTCCTGCCAGCCGGCTTTGTCTGAATCCGATCAGAGGTTCCTGCACTCGGATACATGATTTGGAGCTGAACGGTGGTTTTGTGGGGGACGGATGGACGAAGGAAAATTACACTGTGGACCGCGTGAAGCAACAGACAGCCAGCCGGACCGGATTTGCAACAAGCTAACATTAGCCTCGTAGCTCCAGCCGACAGCCGGCTTTGTGCGATCAGAGGTCCTTGGAGCTTGCCGTAATGTCTTCCTGGCAGCCGAAGATATCGGGGGACACCGAGCTAACTTGGAGAAACAAAGCCGACAGCCTTTGTGGATGGGCTAATGCTAAAAGGGGCAGCTAATGCCCAACAGCAGCCGCGGATTTGGTGGGGCTAACATGCTAAAAGGGGCAGCTAATGGCGGCGCGCGCAGACGGCTTTTGGTAAGTTATTAAAACTTTTTCTGGCTCCAAATGTATGAAGTTAACATACTAACAGTCCTTCCTGTAAATAGTTTAAACTGCGTGGTGCTGCAGCAAGCTGCGGAGCTTGGACGTAATGCAACGGAGCTAACAGCAGAGCTAACAGTCAAACAGAGGAGAGAATTTGCTGCTCAAAGTAAGAAATTATTTTTTATGTACTGTATGTTCTTTTAAAATGTTTTGAAGTGTTAGGATAGGCATTACCGCACATGTACGTGTATCAGTAGCGGCTCGGGCGGTATATAGGTATACAGGTAACCCTCGAGGTACGACACCTGCGACCTACGGCAACTCAGACTTACGATTTTATCATATTTAATAAAAATATGATAAAAAAAAAAAAAAAATATTATTATTTTTTTTTTTTTTGTGTTTAAAAGTTATTAATTTCATGTGTATAGCACTTTGTTGCAGCTGTGGTTGTTTTAAATGGCTTTATAAATAAAGTATAATTATTAATTTTACGTTTTGATAAGAAATTAATCGTATTTACGCAACTTCCGGTTTCCGCTCGCCACTTCCGGTTGCCATTTTACAACTGTACTGCGGTCAATGGAGCTCCGGAGGCTACTGTCAGCTGGCTCCGTGTGCCCGATCAGGGTTGCCTCATACGGATAAATGAGCTGGAAACACTCGGTCAACTCTGTGGACGTCTCAGGTCCGGAGGAGCAGCCGCGGATCGCCCCGCGATCGGCGGCCACAACGCCGCCCGACATGCTAACGACAGCAGCTAACAAAGCAGCTAACACAGGCGAAGACACCGAGCCGACATGCCGCGGAGGATCCATCTGCGGCCGGGAGCTCGCCGCAAATGTCCGCCTGGCAGTCGGGGCCACCGGCTCAAAGTAAGACATTATATTTTTTATTTATTGTGCAGTTCTGTGCGTGTTTATGGCCTTAGTATGTCTGCTTGTTCAGTCTCATGCCATTAAATATGTGTGCGGCGCTCCGTTAGCGGTATAACCGCGACCTATGTCAGAAACGCGGACCTACGACAGGCATGTGTTTTTGGTCCGCGAGGTACGACAACATCGACCTAAGTCACACACGTAGGTCCCTATCCCTGACGTAACTCGAGGGGTTGCTGTATACAGTAAGTTGTTTGAGTTTCAGAGTACAGTTTAGTTTGGTTCTCTTCAACAGGTTTGACAAGGACAAAATGTACCCATTCCAAAGTCTGTTAGCTAAACTGCAGACATATTTGGCTGTTTTTTTTTCCTTCTTTTGTTACTTTTAGTACCACTAGATCGCATGTGTCAAACTCAAGGCCCGTGGGCCAAATCCGGCCTACCATAACCGTTTCTGTGGCTCTCTACACCCTAGAACTTCAAGATAACAGTTGTAAGCATGTTGCTCTCAGGTGGTGGGTCCCCATCCCTACACTCCCTGGTCTCTCTGTTAATTGTCTTGCTTATCTCCTCCATTTTGTTGTCCAGGTGTTTGTGATTGTCATGCTGTGTGTTCATGTACCTGTATATAAAGTCAGGGATTTTTTAATTGATAAAGCTCTGTATATGTTGTATAACACAATCATTGTTCCACATTTAATCTATTGTATTGAGGTTTGGGGAAAAGCGTGCAAAACAATTACAAAGCCTGTTTTTATTTTACAAAAGAGAGCTGTAAGAGTAATCACCAGAAAACATTTCAGTCACCCATCAAACACCTTGTTTCTTCAGCTAAATTTATTGAAATTCCAGGAATTGGTAGAATATAGTATTTTATCAGTTATGTATAGGGCTCATAATAACACATTACCTTTAAATATCCAAAGAAATTTAGACAAAGTTATTACAATCTTAAAGGGACAGATATTCATCAAACCACAATTCAGAACCAGCTTAAAGGGACGGTCTACCTCAATTCAGGGAGTTGGATTGTGGAATGTTCTGGAGAGTGATGTTAAAAATGCAAAATCAATGTATACATTTAAGAAAAAGGTCAAAAAGGACTTGCTCAAAAACTATATATGATGTAGCTTAGTGTGTTTGTGTATTACACTTATGTTGTACTTATGATGTAGCTTAGTGTGTTTGTGTATTACAGTTAGAAAAATTAAGTAGAGTTATTCATTTTGTGATGTAGTTTGAAGGTTATCATTGGTTGAACAAACTGTGAAATAAGGGGCAGATATAATAAGATTTCATCTTCTTTCTGCTCCTTTCATTTTATCCTACTTGTATTCTTGTATCTGATGAAACTGTTTTGTATTGTTCTTTTAAAATGAATGAATAAACATCAAATCAAATCAACGGCCCAGTCAGAGTCCAGAACCTGAACCTGAAGGTGGGACCTTCAGAGAGCTGAGCAGAAACCTCAAAGAACTGAAGCAACAATGGAAAGAAGAGTGGGTCAGAACTCCTCCAGAACCAGGAGAGAGACTGATGAGAACCACAGAGGGTTCTGCTGCTGAGGTTCTGTTGGGTCAGAGGCACAAGCTGAGGTTAAATTTTAATGATTTTAGAACTTGTTAAAGATCATCCATCCAGCCATCCAGCTAACTGTCTATCCATCCATCCATTCAGCTAAAAGTCTATTCATCCTTGTATCTGATGAAACTGTTTTGTATTGTTCTTTTAAAATGAATGAATGAACATCAAATCAAAAATAAGTCTGTATCTCTGTGTTTATCATTGTCCTGGCATTGTCTCCTGTTGCCTCTGTCTCCTGAGTTCCTTGTGATTCCCTGAGTATGTAAGTTTGCTGCCCTGTCTATTTTATGTTCTTAATTTCTGTGGCCGTCGCGGACGCCATTTTGAAGAGTCCTAATGGTGAACTACTTTTTTTAAATCCAGCAGATTTGACCATTTCGTGAAACTCTCAAGCTCAGAAAAACTTGTGCTATAACGTCAGCTATGAAATATATTTTTTCTCAGCAAAGAAATAATTGTTTTACCGTGTTTTGTTGTAAAATCCTGGCTTCTTTGGCCGTCGCGGACGCCATTTTGAAGAGTGCTAATGTGGCGAACTTCTATTTTTAAATCCAGACGCGTCGCGTAGGCCGCTGAGAAACATCCACAAGTTCACCCTCCATGTTAAAAAGTCTTCGTCTGACTCTTCGAAAACAAGCAATAAGGCTGCAGAGTAACACACTGGCTGCTAACTGCTATAGAGAGAGCACACACCAAGAGACTGAGGGGGACGCTTTTTTGTCACGGACCACATCCGGCGCTGCTCGTAAATACGTTATTTCGTTTTTACTGATAGATAATTAGTTATTAGCGGTACTGCATTTTAAATAAAAATAGCACAAATCCGCTTATGAATTATAAAACTTAGTCAATCCACTGTAAAGCTAACAGATTATTTAGCTACGCTTTAAGCGGATAATTAGTTATTAGCGGTACTGCATTTTAAATAAAAATAGCACAAATCCGCTTATGAATTATAAAACTTAGTCAATCCACTGTAAAGCTAACAGATTATTTAGCTACGCTTTAAGCGGATTAGCGCATTAGCGCTACCTAGCGGTCGTTTGCCCACCACTGATAGCATCATGCATCATGCTGCAGATTTGTCAGCTACACATCTATAATGTGAATCTCCTGTTCCATCACATCCCACAGGTGCTTGATGGACTGAGATCTGGTAATTGTAGAGGCCACTGGAATTTAGTGACTCAAGACTAATCAGAGTAGACAATGACATAATGGTTGCACCATTTCTTACTGTCTAACTTTGGGGAGTCTGTGAGAACAGTAGCTTAATTTTCCTGTTCTTGACTGACAGGAGTGACTGAGGTGTTTTGCTTCTGTACCCCATCTGCTTTCAGGTTGGACATGTCGTGTGTTCAAAGATGGTATTCTGCATAGTGATGTTTGTAACGAGTGGTTATTTCAGCTACTGTGTCTTTCTGTCATGTCAAACCAATCTGTCCATTCTCCTTTGACCGTAACAAGTTTTTTGTTTGCTCACACAAACGCCGTTTAGTGTGTATTTTCTCTTTTTGGACCATTCTCTTTTAAACTCTAAAGATGGTTGTGGGTGAAAACCCCAGTAGATCTTGAGTTTCTGAATTATTCAAACAAGCTTAACTGGCACCAACAACCACACCACATTCAAAGTTACCCAAATACATTTTTTTTTCTATTGTGATGGTCCAGTTTGAACTTCAGCAAGTTATCTTTACGACATCTTCATGCCTAAGGCATTGAGTTGTTACCATGCTGATTAGCCCTTTGTAACATTTGAAAAAGTGTACCGAATAAAAGTTCAGAAAAGAGAGCAATCTACAGCAAGACACTGACTGACAACCTCTACAAAAATTCATATGAACAAGTGGTATGCTGTCTCCCGTCACTGATGGATTTGAATAGTGAACATTTGTACTTCGCAAGATGAGTGTTGTTTTGGACTGGAATTGAATGGGGAATGCAGGTACACCTTAATACAACGGGGCAATGGCGGAGCCAGGGGATGACCAATGGTGGCCTTGGCCACCAAATCTTAAGCCTAATTTATACTTGACGCGACGCGCAGCGTGCGAGGGTGCGCGCTCCAAAAGTGACGCAATTTCACAGTCCCCGCCCCTGCGCGTTGGCCCCGCGCAGGGGATTAGCGCGTGCCGTGCACCTCTGAATTTTTGAAACTCCGCAAGCCCTGCGCGCGCGCGGTGGGCGCTACGATTTGATTGACCGACAGCCTTCACCCTCTTCACGCCGGAGCCTGCAGCTGTTTGCGCCGCTGTGGTCGTGGAGACGGAGTCGCGACGCATGGAGGAATGTTTTGTGACACAAAATGTATTAAATTATCCTTCATTCCTGATCTGGAGTCGGACTTTTCTTTTGTTTTTTCGCCAAAAGTCACGTGATCGCTTTCTCCTCCGCTGACTCCATGCATTAAAACCGCAAATAAAGACAACAGTTCAGCACGCGAGCAGAAAGCTATTTGTTTTTGTTGTGTGACGTCAAACAGTTCTTCTTCTACGGTAGATTTCTTCTTCTACACCTTTCTTGCAACATATGCACAGGTTTTAGAGGGTACTGCCTCCTGCTGGTCCGTAAAAGAACAGCACTTTGCCATGCGCCGCCGTGGGACAACTATAAACACCGAGGCGACACTATAAACGCATTTCGCCGCGCGGCACAGGTGCACGCGCGGCGCGCGCGCTCCAGCCTGCGGACCAAAGCGAAAGTCTAACTCAGCCTTTAGGCTACCCTAAAGGAACATGTGGCACGTAAAAAAACAAAACAAACAGTGGGGCGTGCGGTGGTGGATTCCACCACTGTCAATAAAATAAAATCACGTGACACGATCACTGACAGCAACTAGCCGACGTGAAATTTAAAAACGTGCAAGATGTCCTAGAATTGACAAGTCTATACAACCCCCTTACGCACACACCCACACATGGAGGTGACCATCTTGGATTTTGGCTTGATATCTCCATCCATCCATTTTCTTCCGCTTATCCGGGGTCGGGTCGCGGGGGTAGCAGCCTAAGTAGGGAGGCCCAGACTTCCCTCTCCCCAGCCACTTGGAGCAGCTCCTCTGGGGGAATCCCAAGGCGTTCCCAGGCCAGCCGAGAAACATAGTCCCTCCAGCGTGTCCTGGGTCTTCCTCTGGGTCTCCTCCCGGTGGGACATGCCCGGAACACCTCACCAGGGAGGCGTCCAGGAGGCATCCTAACCAGATGCCCGAGCCACCTCAACTGGCTCCTCTCGATGTGGAGAAGCAGCGGCTCTACTCCGAGTCCCTCCCGGATGACTGAGCTTCTCACCCTATCTCTAAGGGAGAGTCCAGACACCCTGCGGAGAAAACTCATTTCAGCCGCTTGTATCCGAGATCTTGTTCTTTCGGTCATAACCCAAAGCTCATGACCATAGATGAGGGTGGGAACGTAGATCGATCGGTAAATTGAGAGCTTTGCCTTTTGACTCAGCTCTCTCTTCACCACGACAGACCGGTACAGCGCCCGCTTCACTGCGGACGCTGCACCTATCCGCCTATCGATCTCACGCTCCAGTTTTCCCTCATTCGTGAACAAGACCCCGAGATACTTAAACTCCTCCACTTGGGGCAGGACCTCCTCCCCGACCTGGAGAAGGCATGCTACCCTTTTCCGGCTCAAGACCATGGCCTCGGATTTGGAGGAACTGATCCTCATCCCGGCCGCATCACATTCAGCTGCAAACCGCTCCAGCGAAAGCTGTAGATCACGAACTGATGAAGCCAATAGGACCACATCATCTGCAAAAAACAGAGAAGCGATTCTAAGGCCACCAAAACGGATCCTCTCAACACCTTGGCTGCGCCTAGAAATTCTGTCCATAAAAGTTATGAACAGAATCGGTGACAAAGGGCAACCTTGGCGGAGTCCAACTCTCACCGGAAACGAGCCTGACTTACTGCCAGCGATGCGGACCAAGCTCTGACACCGGTCATATATATCTTGATATCTCATTTTTGATAATGATCTTTCTTACGCCCAGATTCAGTCACACACCAAGATGGAAGATGGCATATAGCTTATTTTTGAAGTTATCTAGATCACATTTACATAGATACATATATGGTGGCAGCCATCTTGGATTTTGAATTGGTAACAGTTTTTGATGGTGACCTTTCTCTCACTTAGATGCAGCAATACATCAAATTGGAAGTCAGCATGTTGCATCTTTTATTTCAAGTTATCCAGCTCACAATGTTAATATGTATACATATATGGCAGCCGCTATCTTGGATTTTCACATGGCAACAAAGGAACCTATCTTACTTGTAGACACAGTCACATAAAAATGGAAGTTGGTACCTCACTTATTTTTCAATTTATGATCACAACATGCAAGAGGCAGACAGACAAGGGGTACAGGTACTTCCAATTCCCCCTTTTCACACTGCAATGGGGGACCAAAACAAACAAACAAAAACCTCAATTATCTTTTAAAATGGGCAATATTCAACCTAACCGTGTGCCTTTATAATTCAATGATGATTCTGCTGGAGCCCAGAGAATAAAGTCTAATGCAGCAGAATCTCAAAATACCACAACATCTCCAGTGAGATAACACAATTTGATCAATGTTTTTTTCTCTCCAACTTATTAAAAAAGCATTTTACATTACTGAATAGTTACTGCATTACAGTACAGAGTATAATTGGTATTAGTGAAGTACATGACATCATTTCGTATGCAATAACAGTCAATAAGAGCTTTTAGGCTAAAATGGCCAAGTATATATACTTCAGAAACACATTTACTTCAGAAACACAGACCCCCCCCCAAACACACACACAAATATACAGTATACAGGTGGTCCCCGACTTACGAGCGCCCTGACCTACGAGCGTCCGACTTTACGAGATTATCATAATTAATAAAAATATGAAAAATAAATAAATAAATTTGTGTTTAAATGTTCTTAATTTCAAGTGTACAGCACTTTGTTGCAGCTGTGAATGTTTTAAATGGCTTTAAATACGTAAAGTATCATTATTATTATTATTTTTATAATAATTTCGTGCTTTTTTGAACAACTTCCTGCGGGAACCAGGAACCGGAAATACCGCCTCCGCCATTTTACATTCATTAGTTCCAGAGTCTCGGCACTCGGCAGTCGGCTTTTGGAGGACTGTTTCTCCCATAAGAGGATGCCTCATACGGATAAATTAACTGGAAACACTCCCTGAACTCTGTGAATGTCTCAGGACTGGAGCAGCAGCCGCGATCGCTCCGCCGATCGCTCCCACAGCGCCGCGCGAGACCAGCAGCTCATGGTATGAGCTAAGGCTAACATGCTAAACCGGACCCCACCAGAGCTGCAGCAGACAGCCGGCTTTGTGCGATCAGAGGTTCCTGGAGCTCGCCTCGATGTCGGACTGGAAGCAGAAGATATCGGGGGACACCCAGCTAACTTGGAATAACAAAGCCGACAGCCTTTTTGAAGCTGCAGCTAAACTGGACTGCCCGTAACTGCGCAGCGGACTCGGTGGGGCTACATGCTAACAGGTGCTGCTAATGGCGGCGCTGGCAGACGGCTTTTGGTAAGTTATTAAAACTTATTAAAACATTTTTCTGGCTCCAAATGTATGAAGATAGCATACTAACAGTCCTTCCTGTAAAGGGTTTGGACAGCATGGTGCTACAGGAAGCCTGGGAGCTCGGACGTAACACAGCGGAGGGAGGCAAACAGCTCAGCTCAAAGTAAGAAATTAATTTTTTATATTTTTTATTCATATTTTAAAGTATTTTAAAGTGTTAGGATAGTTGAAATGCTTTGTAACTGTTCATTACCGCACATGTACGTGCTCGTGCGGTATATAAAAAATAAAAATAAAAAGGTAGTCCCGAATTACGAATTTTCGGTTTACGAGCAACTCATAAGTACGGAACTCGCTCGTAAGTCGGGGACTACCTGTATGCTGCATTACATTCCAGAATGAATCGGTTGCATTCATCCTGATTGGGGATAAAACATTTTGTTGTGAAAACGTGAAATGAAACGTATACTGTAGTGTAGTAAGAGTAACAAGATTCAGAGTTAGATTTTCAAGCGTTATTACACACGAAATGATGCATATAGACACTGCATCACTTTAAAATGACCAATAAGCAGGAATACAGCTTTATATACACTGTTGTCATTTATATGTAAATCAAGACGCTGCCTCTCTGCACCATTCCACCCACTCCAGAAACACAAAAGAAAGAAAAAACTTCCCATCAGTGCAAACAAGATTGTGAGCGGCAGGAAGCAAAATGATGCATGACATGATGGGGTGGGACGAGGTGAAATAAGCTAATATGCATGGTTTACAAGGAGAGGATGCCAACTGGAACTAAGATCTGTTTGTTACAACACTAATGGTTTCATGTCCCCTGGTGTCACCCCAAGGGCTCCAACTTTGTTAGCTTGTATGGCTGTTTTCCCCACAAGGAGAACTTTGATTAATGACTCACTGCAGCAATCTTTCTCAAAGTGACTCATATCAAAATCAGACGACAGAGGATCAACCTGACAGCTGATGAGCATGCTCAAATATGACATATACTAGACAAGGTGCAAACCAAACACCCACTTGTCTTCATATCTCATTTAGTCTTACTGTAAAGTGCAATATTCCTGCAGCACCGTGACAGCAGCTAATTCCCACTTGAAGGTTATAAACCACACTTAAACAAGAACAAGAGAAACATTTCCTGTTTGACTTCAACTGGACTTGTCTAAAGATGAAGCAAACCAGAGGACAGTCTTTCCTGAGTGACATTTTTTGTGTTGAAGAGTATCTGTTCCTGTGTGAGAACTTTTCTGAAATCTCAGCAGTCTATCACAACCATAAAAATAGCTGCTGAATATAAATGTATTCCAAATTCATCTGACATATATAAAGACTCAATAAGACACAACTGTTTTAACTTACTGTATTTAGCTTTTAGATCATGAGTCTAAGAAATATAAACCAGTCTCGTATTTTTCACCTTTGTTTAGTCTGTGACTTTAACAGGTTCACAGTTTGCTGACTGTTGAGTGGCTGGGAGATAAAAATAGTTCAAACTAATGATAGCTGATAAAAAGCAGCTCATGCAGGCTGCAAACTGGTGGCTGTCCAGTTAACAGATAATCTTTTGTATCACTGGAAATGTGCATGAATTTAAAAACAATATTTCAAACAGCTTGGGAAAAAACATTTAAAAACTTCTTCAAATGTAATTTTTTTTTAAATATTTAATGAGCAGAAAGACTGAATCAACTTCTGGGCCATTGTTGCTTTTGTGAGTGACCTAAAAATGTCTCCCAACCCTTCATTGAACTATTAAAATTAATGTTCTGACATCAGTGGCATCTCCAGACAAAACTGAAAGTTATGCACCATAACTCATGTTCCCTGAAGGAAGGGAACGAGGTGCAACATACTTGCTATGGGAATTGCGCCCCCGCGCGATTACCTGAAGGAATATATTCACGCCTTTTAAGGCNATACAGTATATACACATATATATCACACAGACTCATGCTCCTGTTCGTGCTGCTGTTCGACATGATGTTTTTATGCTATTAGTGCTTAGTGTATTCTTAGTTGATGTTTTTCTTAGTTCATATCTTAGATGTTATTACTGTTTTTCTTTTACATTTTATTGTGGATGTAACTGGGACACTGTATACATAATTTCGTTTCACCACATGTACCACATGTGGTGTGAACGACAATATAGAGTCTGACTCTGATATGCACATGCACACACGCACGCACGCACGCACACAGCGAGGAAAATAAGTAACTGATACACTGACGATTTTGAAAGTCCAAATTCATAACTATGGACTTCAATTTGGTCAGTTGGTCCCTCAACACAACTGATAACATTTCTTCAACAAGAAGACAGGCTGTAGGCGAGCCGATTTGCCCTGTTGGCATGCACTCAGCTGGATATCTCATCGACTTGGAAGACTTGATGACGTGTCTGTCTCTGCTGTCATCTGTAACTGGTTCCTGCTTTTAGGATTTGGCTGGTTCCCGGTCTATCAACATAAAAGGAAGACGTCGGCGACTAATCTGGACCTGGTCAGGCTGCCTGCCTTATGCCGGGTACCCACGAACGCGTCTTGAGCATCAAAAACGCTCTCAACGCACAGTGTTGGCTGCTTGTCAGCAGATGTCTGTTCAAACCGAAGACGCGCAGTGGGAAGAGCGTCTTGGTCCTTTCCCGGTCAGGTTTGTTTTGTTTTTTGTACACCGGGCAGATAAAATCAGCTGTTTGTGAGCCTCGTTCCTACTTGAGTGGGTTTTCTACAAGCCGAACTGCAGCTCCGAAAGTCTTTGTTGAGATTAAAACGTTTTTTTAATGTTTGGGGTGATCGTACGCTCGAGCGGACAGCGGCAACTGTAAAAATGCCAAGTTTCTTACCGGAGGCTGGTTTCTTCATGGAGGCTCGTTGGGCTAAGTTTAAAAAGTCCAAAAAAGTCCCGTCGTCGTTGCGTCATTACATAGCAGAGTCTCTCCTGATTGGTTGCTGCGACGCGGCGAGCAACCAAAGTTCAAATATTTGAACTCTGGTAGCAGCTGCTTTGGACGCGTCGCATGCGCGGAAAAGAACTGCTGCGCTGCTCGAACTGCTCAAAACGCGCCGCGTCACGCTTCGCCGCTCCTCCACATAGACTTTCAATGTAAACCGGCTGCTTCCGCTGCCCGAAACTCATTTGGTGGGTAGCTGCCATCACATGATGGCTTGGTTAATGTCTCGAGAAACCAGACTTTTGGCTGAATGGATTACATCTTGGGGATTTTCTGAGGCACGTTCCATTTGTTTGGTCATTTTAATTTGGACATTTTCGGAAGCGAGTGGACCGACACAGACTAAAGGTAGAGTTCTGCCTGTTCCCAAAACAATAGTGTTTATCCCCAACTGGCCTTGATAGGTCAATGTAGGTCAGAGCATCCCTCATGCATCCTTACATTTGTATGCTGATGACACAGTTGTTTATTGTCGAGCTAAAACAGTTGCTAAGGCTTTCCAGCTTTTGCAATCCGCTTTTGACATCATCCAGTCAGATTTGTTCCATCTCAAACTTGTCCTAAATGCTGATAAAACCAAAGGGATGCTTTTTTCAAATAGGAAGTCGGTCCCAGCAGTTCTCCCTCTGATTTTATCCTCAAATGGTGTCCCTATTGAGTTTGTTGATTCCTATAAATATTTGGGTATCCTGGTCGATTCACATCTCTCTTTTAAACTCCACGTGGAAAACCTAGTAAAGAAACTGAAAGTTAAACTGGGTTTCTTTTTCAGAAACAGATCATGTCTAACACTGAATGCTAGGAAACACCTTGTATCTGTGACTTTCCTTCCCTCCATTGATTACGGTGACATTATCTACATGAATGCTCCTACAAGCACCCTGCAGATGTTGGATGCTGTCTATCATGGTGCACTAAGATTCATAACTGGCTGTGATTATCATACCCACCACTGCACCCTGTATTCACTGGTTAACTGGACATCATTAACCTCACGCAGACTCTTCCACTGGTACATTTTCATCTTTAAATCACTTCTTGGTCTGCTGCCTTCATACATCTCCTCCTACATGTCTTTGCGTGAGTGCAGCTACAGCGTGCGCTCTCAGGACATGATTACCTGCAGTGTTCAGTCAGTGAGAACTGAACTTGGCAAAAGGGCCTTCTCCTACTCCGCTCCTGCTTCTTGGAACATCTTACAAAAAGATCTGGCAAAAACCAATGCAGACATGTTCCTGTTTTTGATTTTCTACATCTGCCTTATAATCTGTCTGTTTTGCTACTTTGATATCTTTGTTTTAACTTGTAAAAAAAAAAATCTGTATTTCTCTCTTATGCTTGTCTATTGTTGATTGTTCAAGGAAATTCTACTGTTGCCATCATTCTTTAGTTTGTAGAAAGGTCTCGCTTGTAAATGAGTCCTCGAGGCTCAATGAGATTAACCTGCCTAAATAAAGGTTAAATGAATAGGCCGTCTTATCTCAACACGCCTGAGAAGTTTTGTAAACCAGATGCTCTCATCCCCCTCCCAAACCTGCTACAGTACTGTATTGAGGAATTCCACAGACTTTTCAGAGGAGCACAGCAGAATAAACATTCTGTCATCATTTCAGGACTCTCGCCTCTGGCCGACCTTGGCAGTGTGCACAGATCTATGAACTGGCTGCTCAACCGCCTTTGAGTCCCCTCCCCTGCCCTCTGCGTAATGTCGGCGTCATTATGTGAGAGACATTTTTTCATTACATTTTTGACCTTCAAACAGAGGTCAAAATGTGTTAGGAATTTGTCTCCAAACCCTGTGTTATTTTTCACCAATTTTATTGTCTGCCCAACAGATCTCACTTGTAAATGAGTCTTCGAGGCTCAATGTGACTTATCTGTTTAAATAACAGATAAGCTCATAAAAATACACTACCATCAAATATCCAAATGTATTTTGTGAAAAGATCAAGTTGTTACAATCTCAAGGAGAAAGATGTATTTGCAAAACCGCAGTTTAAAACTAGTTTGAAGGGAAGAACTACCATACCTTAATTCAAGGAGTACGATTATGGAATTACTTAATGACAAATGTTAAGGAAGCAAAATCAATCCTTGTATTTAAGAAACCGGTTAAAAACGAATTGTTAAACAAATACAAATGAATGTATTTGAATGAGTGATATATGTGAATTGAAAATTGACTGAGTTATTTACTTATTTTGTTATTATAGAAAATATTGTTTGAATTGTGATTAGATAAATAAGGAGCAGATTTAATAAGATATATTCTTCATCTGCTTCTTTTCATTTTATATTTATATATATTTTTCTATTATACATATGTTAATTGTTGTATTTCATATTATAAAATGAATAAATGAATGAAATGAATAAAAATAAAGGTTGAATGAAAAAAAGACAAAACTTCTAACGAGGGGTTGTCTAAATTTTAGCGTATGTTTTTCCTTGACTAACAGTTTTTTATAGTTCATATATTTCTTTGAAGGAACTTCACTGTTGGTCTTTAATTCACTCTATGGCATTAGAAAATCTACCAATAAAGAGAATTCTGACATTTGTGTTTTCCCCTAAATTACTTTGTGTGGGATACAAAAAGTTATTGCATCTCTATTCGCACCAACAAAGTAAATAAGATATGTAGAAAATGATAGACATCACTATTTCTAAAGATTACAAAAAAAAAAAGTCTAAAAATGTGTCGCTTCAAAACAAGGCTTTGCAACAGCCAATAAATGGATCTGCTCTTACCCAGTGATTCCCTCCTTGAGCAGAAAAATAAAAAAGCGCCAGCAGTTGCTTTCTTTTCCGGCAGGTTAAATCCTTACAGCAAACCTCATTTTAGGACAGGGAGGTAATAGAATTTTTCATCAGCACTCTGGTTTTAGTTTTGCAGGGTTACTTCAAAACAGGAAAAATAAAAAATGGTAGCACAATATACAGAACTTTAGGTGTAACAATTGGAGATTTGTAAAAAAAAAAAAAAAGTTCCGTTATCACAAATAAGCCATTCATTACTGTTCCGACAACCCCACCTCCCCCAACTCACCTGTGTGAGGCCTCATGTGTCAGCTGTCCAAGGATTTAGATAATTGTAGTATTGCTACGTAGCAGAAATACCCCACTTCTTGAAATGTTGGCATTTGAAAATAATCAACAGTGCTAAAATTTTTCATTGTAATCCAGGTTTTTGATTTCTAAATTAAGAAAAAACAAACAAAACACACCGGATTATACAGTTCTTGCTTTAGGGGGCCGAGATGATGTAGAGGTAGGTCAGCCGACTTGGGACCAGAAAGTCGCAGGTTCAACTCCCCGCCATGCCCACATCTCGTGGTGTCCTTGAGCAAGGCATCTAATCGCTAGCTCCCTTGTCGCTTACATAGCTGCTCACCGCTCCACCTGGGTGTATCTCACGTGTGATGGGTTAAATGCAGAGAACTAATTTCATCATTGTATGGGAACATACAATGATGACAAGTTGTAGTACTCGAGACCGGTCTTGAAACCAGTCTCAAGACTACTTTTGGATGGTCTTGGTCTTGTCTCGGAATTGACTGCATTTGGTCTCGGTCTTGTCTCGGTCTAAGACATTGAGGACTTGGGATTTTATTTCAAGACCAGTCAATATCACAACTGTGGAAATATCACTAAACTGCCAGAACATTGTCCAGTCTATTTGCTAACATCTTTGTTTTTATTGGAGGCAAAACGTACGGGTTCAAATCCAAGAGATAACGTGACACATTACTAAATACATGTTTTTGTTACTGCTGTCACGCCCACCCCCTTTCTCTCACATATTGTTCAGTACCAACAGAATAATACAGACAACAGAATGTAACGTCCCAACAAGGGGTGAAAATAAGCTGGTACGGTCCAGTACTGCGTACCACGAAAAGGTTCTGCGCCACTCAGTACCTGGAAGAGAGGGGTGTGGGTGTCTGCTGTAAAGCCTCATTCAGAACCGGTCACGGCTGTACTTTGGGTCAGAAGAGATTAGCTAGCAATAAGCAGTCTAAAACATGACTTAATCTGTTATTAGTTTTTTTCCCCTTCCCTCATTTCAAATAGTTTCTGAACTGTTCGTGCTATGCTGGAGCCTCAACTCTACCGCGGTGAAGATAGTTTTATTTTACACCGCTTCAGCGGTGTGTTCCTCTTGTTCGATCCAAAGCAGGCAGTCTAACTTCGGGCAGCTGCGCTCAGTCTGCCCCGCCTCCGAGACGTAATGGTTTACTTAGGGACCGTCAACAAATTACCGAATCAATCAGGCTTCAGAAACAAAAATTGATGTATTTTACACAATTTGACCCATTGACACAAAACTAACGTTAAACTACTCTAATAGACCTGACACACAAGACACCATAATTTATCATAGCCTATTACAGCATTTTCTAATTACAGGTGGTCCCCAACTTACAAGCACATCGACATACGAGGCTCCGGACTTACGAGCTGACTAACGAACAGCAAAGTTGTACAGAACATACAGAAAATACAGCACTGGTATGTGTTTTTAGATGAAAGTGTGTTAGCTAACGTTTGTAAACACATTTCTGAGCACGTTTATGAACTAGTATGTACGTTTGTGTTGAAAAACCAGTGTTCGTAGTAGCGCTAGCATAAATTTTCTGACTTACGACCGAAAATCCGGACTTACGAGCGACACGTATTTCGTGTTCCGACATACAAATTCTCATCTTATGAGTCGTAATAACGGAACTCACTCGTAAGTCGGGGACCACCTGTAATTAGAGTGAAAACCATGATTTTTGAACAAATAAGTTTTGTAAAATTTGAAAATGCTTTAAAATGAGAAATAAATTACAGTGCCTCGTCTGTCAGGTCTAGTAAACATAAGTTGTGTCAGTGGGTCACATGACATGGAAATTATTGTGCAAAGTCCACTGAATGTCTGATTTCTATGTAGCTTTGAAAATATATAAAAGCTAGTACATTCATAGAAAAGCAAACTTAAAAGTTGTTTTATATAAATTTTGTAAAAGTTTCGTTTTGTTTTTACACATTTGTAACTGTCACTATGTCATGACAGTATAAGACAGATAATCTGTGA
Source organism: Garcialebias charrua (assembly GCA_038048925.1). Classification (NCBI taxonomy): domain Eukaryota; kingdom Metazoa; phylum Chordata; class Actinopteri; order Cyprinodontiformes; family Rivulidae; genus Garcialebias; species Garcialebias charrua. Next base: position 45,835 of record JBBPBX010007343.1, read on the forward strand.
AAAGACTGAGATCCAAGACTTGAGGTCTATGTCTCGACTTGGTCTCGGACCACAAAAGTCATGGTCTTGTCTCAGTCTACTCCGAGTCTTGGTCTTGACTTGGTCTTGGCTTAAGTGGTCTCGACTACAACACTAAACATAACACTTTCTTTCTTTCTAGTTATGCTGACAACAAATAAAATGAAAGAAAACGGAGAAAAAACAAGATTTTTGGGTCCTGCAGGTGGAAAATGGCAAATGTGTAGATCTGGTGTAACCAGATGCACAGCCTTACTAAAATCTGTTTATTTATAAAGATGGGTTAACTTAATGAGATTATGAGTGCCTCAGTAAATATAAGGCTGGGTTATTCTACGGTCATCAGCGTATCATAGGCATGACATACAAGAACATACGGTACATTTATACCCCGAGATTTTACATTGAAACTAATCAGTGTTCTACTAACTAAATTTTATTTTTTAAAATTTGTTTTGAACAAAAACTATAACAATTCCAACTTGAAAAGTTCTAGATACTTGAATAAAATGATTAATTATACAGTACAGTAATCCTAAAATTTTTGTTTCTAATTTCTTTCCTCCTGTTCGTTCTATATATATATATGTATATATATGTATATATATGTATATATAATACATATATATATATATATATAATATATATATACACACACACACACACACATACTGTATTTATATACTGTATATATATACTGTACACACATACACACCCTCACATAAGCTTTTCTCAATATTGTCATAATGTAAATATTGTAAAGTTGGCAGATGATAGAGCAATGGTTGGATGCATCACAAACAATGATGAGTCCGCCTAAAGGCAGGAGATGGAACACCTGGAGAGCTGGTGCAGGAAGAACAATCTTCACATCAATGTAAAGAAGATGAAGATGGTCATGGATTTCGTTATATATATATATATATACATACATACATATATATACATACATATATATATATATATATACATATATATATACACACACACACACATACATACTGTATTTATATACTGTATATATACTGTAGACACACACACCCTCACATAAGCTTTTCTCAATATTGTCATAATGTAAATATTGTAAAGTTGGCAGATGATAGAGCAATGGTTGGATGCATAACAAACAATGATGAGTCCGCCTAAAGGCAGGAGATGGAACACCTGGAGAGCTGGTGCAGGAAGAACAATCTTCACATCAATGTAAAGAAGATGGAAGATGGTCATGGATTTCAAAAGGAGCAAACACACCTACTGCCCCCCCACCCCTGCACACAGGATCTGTGGTGGAATTGGTCTCCAGCCACAAATACTTGGGTGGCACCTGAATGACAACCTAAGCAGAAAAAAATCCTCAGCTGAGACACCACCACCACCAGCCTGATCAAGAAAGCATATCTGAGACTCTACTTCCTCAGGCGGCTGAGAAGAGCTGGTCTGGGAAGCTCAGTCCTCACCTCCTTCTACAGGTGTGCAGTGGAGAGCATCCTGTGCTCCAGCATCAACGTGCGGCATGGAGGCTGCACAGTTGCAGAAAGAAAAGCTCTGCAGAAAGTGGTGAAGGCTGCACAGAAGACCGAGTTGCTCTCAGGTCCAAATAATCCAACCCAACCCCAGCCAGCAGCCATCATCTCAGAACCACACTCAATCTGACAAATCAACAGTTAATTACAGGTCCAAAACCAAAAACCCCACCCGATATTTTCTATAAAGCTTTGACTACTTATACCACCGACTATTATTAACGGTTGGTGGACACGCACGGCTGAGTAAAGGGGATCAGAGCCAAAGAGCCATCAAAGCGTATTAAATGCTTCTGCCTGCATCCTGCTCTGACATGTCGGATATTTTGTGATCTCACCTGTTTGGGTCGTTGGCCGCGCGCTTCTGCTGAGTGCCACGGCTGAATGAATGTCCATTTGGGCGATTGGTTGCTGGCAGTAGTCCATCAGAAGCTTAACTGAACTTTTTACCTCTTACAGCTGGCCAGTCAGAGCGTGCGATCAAATGGTCGCATGCGGCTGGTGATTTTACGGCAAGTCACGTTAGCATATAATTGGATTGTCGGCCGCGCACATCCCTGACAAAACAAAAAGCCCAACACCGACCCGGCCCGCACATTATTATGGCCCGGCCCAGTCCAAATCCGGGTTGGGCGGGGCCGGGCTAGAAATGACAGCATATTGGAGTCAGCCTCCCCACCATCACAAACATCTACATGTCTAGATGCAGGAAGAGAGCCACTTGCATCATGAAGGACACCACTCACCCAGCACACACACTTTTTGCCCCGCTCCCCTCAGGCTGGAGGTTGCGGAGCATTAAGTGTAGAACCATTAGACTGAGGAACAGCTTCTACCCTAAAGCTGTTAAGAATATCTAACCAGGAAAATCACTTTAATAGATTTAACACTTTATTTGTGCCGATAATAATACATGCTGCAGATTTATTACCCATAAGCTGCTGTATTCATACCCATCTGCTCACAACAGACTCATGTTCAGGCTGCTGTTTAATACACCGTATTATATTATTATTGTTTAGCGTATATCTTAGATTCTTATACAGTATACCGTTTCTTTTTTATAATTTATATTATTCCTATTTTTGGGTGTAACTGGGACCTTGAGTACACAATTTCGTTCCACCTCATGTACATGTGATGTGAATGACAATAAAGTCACCTTGAAACATGAACACAACCAGACATAAACTGGAAGAAATTGTTAGAACAGTCTGTACTTCATGTATACTTCAGAATGTACAGACCATTTTACAGTGAGTCTAGCAAAGTTCAATCGTGATGCAAAGAAAAAGTAGGGCAAAATTAAAGTTGGCTGAAAAAGTTATTCACAAAAAAAAATCTTATTTTGCTGTATATCTGACAATGGTTACAAATAGTATATTGATTTCTGTATTTGTGGATACAAGTTTTAGTACTGCTTTTATACACTTCACTTCATTAGGCTTGTTGACTTCTATAAACCATTTCCTCGTTTTTGGTCTATAAAATAAATCAAGTTTGTTCAAATGCACATAAATTGAGTCTTTGCCTTGCATACATGAAAAATAAATACACCAATCCAACATGTGACTAGTTCAGAAAACAGTGCCTATAAGATGTATTTACCCCCTTGGATATTTCATGTGGGGAGGCACGATTGCACAATTGGTAAGAGCTCCCACCTCTCAGCAAGAAGGTTGCCGGATTGAATCCTGGCCGTGGACCTTTCTGGGTGATTTCCATGATCTCTCCGTGCATGCGTAGGTTTTCTCCGGGCACTCCGGTTTCCTCCCACAGACCAAAACCATGCATGTTAGGCTGATTGGTGACTCAAAATTGTCCGTAGGTGTGAGAGAGTGAATGGTCATTTGTCTCTATGTGTCCCTGTGATGGACTGGAGACCTGTCCAGGGTGTCCCTCGCCTCTTGCACAGTGACTGCTGGATATGGGCACCAGTGACTCCCATGACCCAAAAAGAAAAAAGCAGGTAAAGATAATGGATGGATGTTTTATGCTTACAGTATTGCTCATAATTAAAAATAATAAGTGATTCATATAAGTTGACTTGTAATGTGTCGGACCCAATTCTCTTTATAACTTTTTTGACTAATTGGGATCACTCTCATTATCTTTTGCAAAACAGACCTGAGTTTGAAGGCTGCATAACATGCATGTTTTGAACTTTTTAAAATTAAAGTCCCTTGATTATCGCAGGGATTATGTACAAGTCTTTATTACTTTTTTTAAGGCTTTATAAAACCCGTCCCACAGCCTTGCAATATTCTAAGCTCTTAAACCTATGCACTTTTAAAAATATACGTATGTGTACTGAACAGAACTGCAAAATTTTACTCACCAGCTTTGCAGAACAGCAGCTCAGATCTGGTTGGGCTCGGTTCCGGTTCCGCAGACCTACCCTGCAGCGATGAAGCCCACCGCCCCATCCAAGTTGATGTGCGTGTGGATAATTGAGCTTCAGGATTATTTGCGACTTTTCTGCCAGTTCTGTGAGCTTAATAGATAGATTGTTACTTCTGACTTTGTTGCAAAAGTATCTCTCCATTTCCACAAAAAGCAACCACTGGAAGCACTGTTGGCTTCTGGGTAGTGTAGTTCTTTTGACCTGTGTTACAGTATGGGTTTATTGAAAGAAAACTACAAAATAGTGGCACCTGTCCGAAGCATTTTTCGTTAACTTTTTATCCTGTACTGTCCCAATCACATAAGTAATATTAAAATTGACAACTGTGATAGATGACAGATGAAAAGTTTAATCAGAGTAAATGTAACATTTTAAAGAAAAAATATGTTGATTCAAAATTTCACAGTGTCAACAAATCCCCCAAAAGTTAGGACAAGTAGCAATAAGTGGCTGGAAAAAGGAAAATTTAGCATATATTGTAACGAACAGCTGGAAGACCAATTTACCCTAACTAGGTCAAATGACAACATGATTGGGTATAAAAAGAGCTTCTCAGAGTATCAGTGTCTCTCAGAAGCCAAGATGGTAAGAGGATCACCAATAGACTATATGCCACGGACTTCCGTTCCAGCACTTCTGCATGCATTACCCGGGCGGCACACTTCCGGTTAGCAGAAATGACACGAACAAAAAATAAGTAAATACAATAAATAAAACATCTACATACACACAAATAAATCTATACATACATAAATCTTCAGCGACGAGTTCCCTTCGGATAGCCACGATCCATTGTCGCCCTAACCCCTCCTCAGCAGGGAAACGGAACAGCTGCACCCACCGGTTGGTGGACACAATGGAAGTCACGTGTAGTGCCAGTAGCTCGCAGCCGCTTCCCGTATCGGGCCGTTGTTATGGTCTGCTACTAGGAGCCAACGCTAACAACAACGGCAATGGATGGGACCCGGAAGTGGCGGACGTGGGTTGTATTTTAACGGAAGTAAGTCACCACTACCCGTGGCATATAGTCTATTCCACCATTGTTGCGCAGAAAGATAGTGCAGCAATACCAGAATGGTGTTACCCAGCGTAAAATAGCAAAGAATTTAAAGTTTAAAAAATGCAGGGTCTTCCCTGAAAGAGATGACGTCTAGATGGGATCATATGTTGTTCTAGAACCTGAACATAGTTCTCTGCATTAATGGTGCCTTTGCAGACATGCAAGCTGCCCATGCCACAAGCGCTCATGCAACCCCATACCATCAGTGATGCAGGCTTCTGAACGGAGCGTTGATAACAACTTGGGCTATCCTTGTCCTCTCTGGTCCGGATGACATGGCGTCCCAGTGTTCCATAAAGAACTTCAAATCGTGACTCATCTGACCACAGAACAGTCTTCCATTTTGCCACACTCCATTTTAAATGACCCCTGGCCCAGTGCAAACGTCTGCGCTTGTGGAGCTTGCTTAGAAATGACTTCCTCTTTGCACTGTAGAGTTTCAGCTGGCAATGGTGGATGGCACGGAGGATTGTGTTCACTGACAATGCTTTCCGGAAGTATTCCTGAGCCCATTCTGTTATTTCCTTGACAGTGGCATTCCTGTTTGAGGTGCAATGATGTTTAAAGGTCTACTGACATGATTTTTAAACTTTTCATAAAATGGCTCAACATATATATCTTTTATCATTCAACTATGTTCGTTGTTGCAAACAAAATGATAACTTAATGAAAATTCGTTTAAAAAGTGAGTTTAAAATTTGCGCTGTGTTTATTCACGTGACATCCGGGTACTTCCGCTTGCTAATTTTTTGACATCAGCGCAGGAATGTCTCCTAGAACGCCCCTTTTACACAACAATAGTGCATATTATATAAACCGACGAATTTAGCAATCTAAGTTTAGATTTGAGCGATTTGTCTTCAGTTTGGGAAGCCAAAGTTAGTTCAGGGGGTTGAACAAGAAATAGCAGGTTCTGCCTTACCGTTCAGGTGGAGCGAGGGGGGCTCCGAGGGGGACAGCTTTGTTTGTTTTGTCTGAAGTATTTCATCTTTCGGGAAAGTGAAAAGGCTCACTCGTTCACTGATGATATTAGAACACCCAAATGCGACCCAACGTAACGGCATTTTTCAAGTTATACACAAAAAAGGCGAACGTGCAGAAAATGAATCTGCGTTCTATACGTAGCCGCAGACTGAAATTCCTGCGCTGACGTCACAGATGTTGCATTCGCGTGTAATCGATTTCCCGTGAATAAACATGGCGCGAATTTTAAACACACTTTTTAAACAGATTTTCATTAAATTATCATTTTGTTTGCAACAACGAACATAGTTGAATGATAAAAGATATACAGTATATGTTGAGCCATTTTACGAAAAGTTCAAACATCATGTCAGTGGACCTTTAAAGCTTCAGTATGTAGCTTTTTTTATAAACATATTTCTTCACTCTGTCACTACCTCCTGACAGACTGATGTTAGCCAGGTAATCTCTGAAAAAAAAAAAAAAAAAATATTGTCCCCTTGCTTCTCCAGGTGGTAAATAAGCATTTCTAAAAAGAAAAGGTGACACGCCATTTTCCAGCCAATAAAAACAGAGTTTTTAATCAGCCAATAAAGAGCTGCGTTCCAGTTGTCCTCAACAGAGCTTCTCACGCCCCAACCCACGCCCCCACCTGTCCCAGCGCCACGCACGTTCTCGTTCAAAGGATTGGAAAGCGATGCAGGACTGTTTTGTATGTCACACAAATGTATTAAATTCCCCTTCTTAATCCCTGATCAGGACTTTTTTTTTCTTTCCAAAAGTCAAATAATCGCTTCATCCACCGCTCTGTACCGCTCCCTCTGCCGACTGCAATGAATGAGGAAGTGAAATTGTCACGAGTGAATAAAAGTAGGGTTCAACGTGGCTGCCAGAGGCTCTGAAGATTTCCTGGTCTTCTGGTGTGCTGGACTAGCGCTCAATGGTTTTATTTTATTTTTTTAGAAGGTTTTATTAACATATAAACACAGAATATCGCAGCGTCTCCGAGAGACTGCAGCTGGGGGCGGAGCTGCAGATCTCAAGTTCACAGACCACGGACTGTGGCTCCCCTCAGAGCCATATATGGCTCTGAGGGGGAGTGAGCAGAATGCTTTTCCTTGTTGAAAATTTTTCTAAGTGTTTTGGTCATACAGAAATCGCAGATAGCAGCTTTAAGGCCCGGAGATCACGAGCATCCAATAGTTTTACGGCCTTGACCCTTACGCACAGCGATTGTTCCAGATTCTCTGAATCTTTTGATGATGTTATGCACGGTTGATGATGATAACTTAAAAGTCTTTGCTATTTTACGCTGGGTAACACCATTCTGGTATTGCTGCACTATCTTTCTGCGCAACAATGGTGGAATTGGTGATCCTCTTACCATCTTGGCTTCTGAGAGACACTGACACTCTGAGAAGCTCTTTTTATACACAATCATGTTGTCAATTGACCTAATTAGTGTTAATTGGTCTTCCAGCTGTTCATTATATGCTCAATTTCCTTTTTCCAGCCACTTATTGCTACTTGTCCCAACTTATTTGGGATTTGTTGACACTGTGAAATTTTAAATCAACATATTTTTCCTTTAAAATGTTACATTTACTCAGATTAAACTTTTGATCTGTCATCTATGTTCTATTACAGCACAAATAAAATATTGATATTTGCCATTTCCACATCATTGCATTCAGTTTTTATTCACAATATGTTTAGTGTCCCAACTTTTTGGGAATCCGGCTTGTATTTACTTTTCATTTTATATGCGTTTTATATGATTGTCTATTGTTGTCTGTACCTCATCTCTTATGTTTAAAACAGGTCTCTCTTGTAAATGGGTCCTCGAGGTCTCTCTTGAAAATGGGTCCTCGAGACTCAATGAGACTAACCTGTACAAATATAAGTTGAATGATTACAGAAACTCTGGACCACAGTACTGTATTCCACGTTGTTTTGCAAATCTTAGTCAAGATTTGTTTTCTTCAACAGTGGCTTTCTCTTTGCCACTCTTGCATAAAGCTTAGACTGGTGAAAAATGTAGACAAGTTGTTGTATGCCGTCTCTTCCATCTCACCTGCTGAAGCGTGTAACACCTTCCAACGCCCCTGGTTACGGGCATCTTGATGGCCTCTGACTATGCTTCAATCATGGTGACTCGGTTTGTAAAGACAAACTGCTCTTGGTGGATTTGAACATCCCATTTTTCTTCCATATCTTACAATAAATATACCAGAACTCCTGGGGATGTTTAAACGTGTTGTGACATGATGCTAAAACAGACATTTTAGAAAGAGGAGCTACTCAGCTTTGATTGATTGTACACAGATGCTTTGAATAATTAATATATAAAAGTATTAAAAAAAAATAGTTTTAATGATGCAACTCTGCAGTGCGTCGCAGTCAAACGCCGACGCATTTTTATGACGCAATGGCTAAAACGCACCTTGTAAATAACCAATAGCAATGAATATATAAACTGAGGAAATAAGCAATTTAAGTGAAGATTTTAGCGATTTGTCTTCAGTTTGTGAAGCCGAAGTTAGTTCGAGTGATGAACAAGAAACAGCTGGTTCCACTGTAGGACTGCAGCTGTATTTATTTGAGTCTTACCGTTCAGGGTGCGAGGGGGAGTCAGACATGTCAGATGAGCAAGGTTCCGAGGGTGAAGGGCTGGAACCCGATCGTAGTCGTCTACAGAGCTGGCGATGTTAGAACACCCAAATGCGACACAACGTACCGGCATTTTTCAAGTTATACAAAAGAAAATAGGCGATCTTGAAGATGACAGAGTGCTAATAGCAGCCTGAAGTTCTTGTCTCTACGTCACGACGTTGCATGCGTAAGTACCCGGATGTCCCGTGACGAAACACGGCACCAATTTTAAAATCACTTTTCAAACAAATTTTCATTGATTTATCATGCTTGTAAAAACAAACCTAGATGAATGATACAACATATATATGTTGTGCTACTTTATGCAGTTCTAAAATCATGTCACACCACCTTTAAAGCCCTGGAAATCCTTTTACTGCATATCTATCCCCCAACCTGTGCATCTAAATAAGCTTTTCTCCAAGTTGTTGACACCACCAGTGCCATGGCCAGCTGTAAAAGAATGTTGTAGAATACCTGGCTGGCTTACATTGTTGTTTACATCTTTGTTGTACCCTCTTATAGATTTTTTTTTGGGGGGGGGGGGGCAGAAACGTAAACCACTGTATGACACAGATGGTTACAATCGCTCGTTTGTCAGTCAAAATGGAAGCAGCAGATTTAGTAGATTTTGAAGAAATGCTGGAACATGCCGTGCGTCCACTGGATATTCATCCATACCAGTACGAACCTGGTATGACTGACCTCTTTGTTGCCTCATGCTGGTGACAGCTGGATCTTGGGAATCAAGTGAAGATTCTCGGTCAGATGTGGATTCTGATCATGAAGATTGCCATATCTGACAATGACTGGGTTGGCAACGTTGAATGGTAGAAAACCACGTTCCCCAGATCCTCATCGTTCGAATATAGAATTTGGCTTAGAATTTCCATTATGCCATAAAGGGCAACATGTAATTCAGGTAATAGCAGATTTTTGCTAGTAACTTGTTGACATGGCATATGAGTAGTATATAAGCCGGTATACTAGTTCTCTTTATTTAACCGATTTTCTTGTCTAATTTCTGTATTGAACATTCCACTGAATACCCGGTACAGTATATGGGCTGTTTGGAACAAGTTTGCCTGTTGTTGAGAATATGTGAATAACTGTAATTCTGTAGATAACTAGTCACTCGATTTTGGGTTGTAATTTACTTGCTGGAGTTCAAGTAACCAAATCAGTCGACCTTTCACCTCTTTTGGTAAAGTGAAAGAACAAAACGCGCATTGTAGTTTTAGATTGGTTTTCACAAATAATTGCAATACACAATATCTACAGTAGCTGTATTATCTATTCACTTTGTGATCTTTTGTTTGGCATTGACTGCATCACACTTCAGGATGTTCACAGAAAATACAGATGAGATTACAGTAATTTTCCCCCCGTCTTTTATGATCTAACAACCACTTCTTATGACTTTCTTTCAATCAGTTATCTTCAAAACCATTTTTGTTCCACCTAGAAGACAGTGCAGTTCTTCAGTGTTCCAACCAGAAAGACTATGCAGACAATATTTGTTAGACTTGTGCTTATCCACAAAATAAAATAAAACTAACTTTTCCAGGCAGAAAACTGTATTCAGATCAGAGAAAGTACAGCAGTGCATTCTAAAACATAGAAGCCAGGACGATGGTGACGTGGCATAACCAGAGAATGTATTTTGTTTAAAGTCCCACTTCAGGTAGAACAAAATGGCTAAACCACATAATACAAGAAAAAATCGTTTTGATGATCAATTATTTGGCACAAAAATTAAAAAAAATTTTTTTAAGGGAGACAAACACTAACCAAAAATAAGATTCCCCATTCATTTGTGAATTTCTGAAGGTATTTCTTGTGTTAAAATTATTAATTCGTGGTAATGATAAGCATGGCTGATGGGATTATAAACCAACAGCTCCTACAGATAAAAATGTTCTTCAGACTGAGAACATGTCAATCACTAAAACCACATTTGAAGACAGTCTCAGACATTAAGAGGCTGCATTCTTTCAAAAGTATAAATTCGCACCCTGGGCCACGATAACAATCCACCTACCGGTACTCACCTGACATGCCTCCAAACAATCCACAATGTTTCAGCTAGGATTTTCGACCCCAACACCAGTTTTTTTTGTTTTTTTCCTGGCATCCAGAAATATAAAGTAATCTATGCAACGTAGAAGTCCACACATGAAGGCATTTCATCTACAGAATTAGTAAACCGTTTCTCCCGTCAATTGTGAAAGTGAACTTTTAAAGTGTGAGCACATCATCAAACCTCTGGGTCCATCCTGTTGGTCCTGGGAAATGCAAAATCCTTACGGCAGCAAACACAAATACTTGCGACCCTAAAATCTGATGTTTAAGTTTAACTTTCTGGAGAAAGGTAGGAATCTGTTTCTTCACCTAATTAGTACCAGTAAACACATCTTGTGGATGTGTTCAAGTCCGAAATTTCTAGCATTTAGTCCCAAAAGAAAAATGCAGTGTGTGCATCTTTGCGAGCAGTGGTGCAATCTAAATTCCACACAAACACCAGTGGAGAAACAAGCAATCAACAAAAAGCACATACAGGTAACTACCAAAGAAAACACTTCTGTGTACAGTACTGTACATGAGTAGGTGCCACATGTTTTATACGAAACAAAACTTTTTAAATGCCACATCATGGTTCAAAATGCTAGATTACCATGTGTATAAGTCAAAGTCAAAGTCAAAGTCAACTACAACCAGTCACATAAAAAGCATGAAACATTTTAATGTTGTTAAAATAAGTCAAACAAGTTAGAAGGCAGTATGAGATTTGTTGAAACCTATCAACAGAATAAAGCTATGTATAACTGAGTCAAGTCATTTTGTTGTCCATAAAGATCGACGTAGTAAAAAAAAAAAGGCTAAATGGGACTAAAGCAATTTCAATTCACTTCTGAAGTAATACAGAGTCAGAGCTTGATAGGCGTTATGCACCCTAGCAAAAACCTTTATCAACTGATTAAAAAAATTCTCACATCCTGCCTAGTATGTATTAACAAGTGGCAGGCCTTTTGTCAGCTTACCTGGTCTCCCATTTCGACATTCCTCTTCTCAAACAGATCTTTATGTCTCACCAGCAGCCAACACTAATAATATACTAGGCCACAGGAGATGTGAAGAATTCACTTTTCTTCTAAGTGAGCTGCTCAGATTGCCGATCAATAATTAGATATCGATTCAATTTTCGACATGTATGAACACGATTTTGTACATTTATTTTATTACCTCGAGTTATTGAAAGTTCCTGGTCTTTTGTTAAAGTATATCAGTCAGAAATAAGATAACTTTTCTCAACTGCTTAAAGGCACTACAGCAGGTGGATAAATCTGCACAAATGAGTATTGGATGCTGCTTACCATAGATCACTAAAAGATGCAAGGACAGGGCAGCCAGCACCATAAAGGACTACAGTACCGTACATTCACCGTGCATATGAACCGAACCGTTTGCTCCCTTGCCTTCAGGCAGGAGATTCAGTCTGACCCCCAGACTGAAAAAGTTTTTCTGACATGCAGTCAGACTGACAAACTGCTCTAAAAAGCCTTGTGGTACACTTTATTTTACTACGGCTACTGCACTTTCTTAGTGATACCATCAGCTGCTATTTATAGTTTTTATTCAATTACCGTGTACCTATTTTCTTTTAAAGACTTCATTTGTATACAGTAGTTATTTACTTTTTATTTTTCACTCACTGAGACCTGTAACATTGTTTTGTTGTTAATGATTATTTTTATTTTTTCTTATATTTTACAGATTTGCTCATTTCACCTATGGGTAAATGGCAAAACATTTTAATGTAGTTTGCTGCAAAAAACAACAACTTGCATTTACAAATAGTTCTGCCAAACACCCAATACCATACATGTTCCACACATTCCGACGAGTTTAGTTACTGAACACGTAAAAAATTTAACAGAAAAGCTTCCCTGCACACATACAACAGTAATTAAAAGTTTTTTTAATCTCAGTTTTATTTAAATGTGTTCGATAAAACAGTACAAGATTACTGACTGGAGATGCAAAGACTTTGTAAGAAAGAAAGAAGAAATGAATGAAGAAGCATCCCTGAATGCAAGCTCTACAAGCAGAGGAGCGTATCTGAATTGGTGCGAGTAGGAGCAAAATGGTATACAGTATTTAGAATTTTCATTTTGTAAACCAGAACATACAGGTACGATGCAGCAAAAAATAAATAATAATTTAAAAACTATATTCATATTATGAATAACATCTGGACAACAGTTGAGTTATTCAATTACAGTACTCATATAGAATTTATCTTAAAAAAAAAAAAAAAAATAGAAGTTATTAGTTGTTTAATAAGGTTGCACCTTAAGTGTCACTAAGTTTGATGAGCTTTCAGTTAGTGTAGCGCAGCTGACATGTCTGACTATCTTTTAGTGAACCAATACTACAAGGCCTAATGCAATCACTAGGACTGGGCGATATGGACCAAAATGAATATCTCAATATTTTTAAGATAAATCGCGATAAATGATATATATCTCAACATTTTTTTCTTTCCATAAAGTAATTACAAAAATGTATTTCTGAGTCAAAGCTTTGTCCCAGTTGTCACACAGGTACACTTGTTAACAATAGCTGTAACTGTACAAAATAAATGTCTAAAAACACAAACTATTTACATATTAAAGTTTGTTTTTTAGACATTTACATATACTGTATAAGCTCAAGTTGGGCATGTGCTGACAAAAATATATTAGAGTCAAAGCTTTGTCCCAATTGTCACATAGGCACATACAGTAAATAGTTGTAACTACAAAATAAATGTCTAAAAATATAACTATTTACATATATTAAATAATTTATGTTTTAGACCTTTATTTACATATATTAAATAATAATTCTCTTCAACTGCGGCGCCATCACGACGACAAGCGTGTGTGAAATGTAGCTGCAGCTCTGACAGACTTCAGCCTCCTTCCCTGTAACAAACCACGGGTCAGAACTCATTTAGCCGTGCTGTGCATTGTGAGAGGAACAGTGAGGTGGTACAACATTAATAAATCAGCAGCTTATCATATCACTAAAGACGCGTTCCAGTCTCCACTGTGGAACAAGATGGGTAAAGCGTTAGCCGTCTTGTTAGCTGCTAAGTGTTTTAAATGGTGAAGAAGATTCGTAGTTCCAACCTTTTGTTGGGACTTGTTTCGGCATCGTCTACAGAAAACATTTTTCTGTCCCTCATCTGACAATTTAAATCCAAACCAAAAGCACAGCCATTGTTTTTCTTTTTGCTCAGCAGCTCAGCTGCTATTGATATCTCCCGTGTTTACTTGTGCTGAATAACTGACGCCCATCTTTTGGAGAAGCATTAAGCGGGAAGAGTGCACGGCTATGGGGCTGGGTTTGTATTCAAGGAGGAAGAAAGAGGGGGCCGCGTGGGAAAAAGAAGACAGCAAGTGGATTTTCAAGTACTGTACAGTAGTCCCTCATTTATTGCGGGTGTTAGGGACCACGCCCATCCACGATAAGTGAAAAACCGCGAAGTAGGGAAACTGAAAGTTATGCACCATAACTCATGTTCCCTGAAGGAAGGGAACGAGGTGCAACATACTTGCTATGGGAATTGCGCCCCCGCGCGATTACCTGAAGGAATATACTCACGCCTTTACGGCTAGGGCGTCACCGCCGCGCCAGAGGCCCCGCCCTCTGGGTACTTAAGCGGCTGGCGCCCCTCCATCTTTCTCCAAAATTGCACTTCACCGAGCTTTCAGCATTGAAAAGGGCCAGATATGTTGCACCTCGTTCCCTTCCTTCAGGGAACATGAGTTATGGTGCATAACTTTCAGTTCCCTTTCAGTCTGGTCTCTCGGTGCAACATACTTGCTATGGGAACGTAATCCATTCACCCTTGAAATGCTCAGTAAAATGCATGCTAGAGTGAACGTCTGCCCTTGACCAGCAGGCATCTCAAGGCTACTTTCTACTGTGTGTTAGAAAGGACAGCCTGAGTGACGTCACACGCAGTAACATCCAAACTGTAATGCTTTGCAAAAGTGTTTATTGAGCTCCAGTTCGCAACAGCGCAGATGTCTGCAACTGGTACACCCTTGAATAATGACCAGGAAGTGGCCAAGCCCCGAGTGGAGTGAGCGTGCACTCCAGAGGGCACCTGTTGACCTTTGCTACTGTATGCCCTTTTAATGGCCTCAGTCACCCAATGTGAGAGGCGTTGTTTTGATAGGGCCTTCCCGGTAGCAGGTGCTGTAAAGCAGACGAACAGTTGGGTTTGTTTTTCTCCATTTGGCTGTTCTCTGCATGTAAGTGCGTAAAGCTCTCACGGGGCAGAGAGCCTTCAACCTTTCCTGTTCCTGAGTAAGGACAGGAGCAGGTGGGAAGGAGGAGAGATCAAAGTCTAGACTCCTGTGGTTCAAAGTCAAGACCTTGGGAGTGTATGCGGGATTAGGCCTTAATGTGACCTTTGACCCTTCAGGGACGAATCTGGTACACATTGGATGTACAGACAATGCATGGAGGTCACCCACGCGTTTCGCCGAGCAAAGTGCCAGGAGTAGAGCGGTTTTATAAGATAATAAATCTATCTTAACCTCGCTCAGTGGCTCGAATGGGGGGTCACAGAGAGCCCCCAGGACCAGGCCAAGATCCCAACCAGGGGTCAGGGTCCTGCTGGGTGGTTTAGTCCGAAGCACACCCTTCATAAATCTTATTATGATTGGATGTGCTCCAGGTGTCCTGTGTCCCCAGCCTTCGTGACAGGCTGAAATAGCTGATAGGAAAACTTTAATCGTTGAATAAGAACAACCTTTTTCCAGTAAGTCCTGAAGGAAAGTCAGGAGCTGAGCCAAGTCGCATGCATAAGAAATAATATTTCTTTCTGAGCACCAGGCTTCAAAAATACGCCACTTCTGTGCGTATAGAGACTGTGTTGATACAGCACGGGCATTTTGTATGGTTATTACCACTTTTTCCGGCAGGCCTGACGCTATCAACTTGTTCTTTTCAGCCAACAAGCGGAGACTTTTGGCAGTTCCTGGCCTAAGTTGCTGTACTGCCCCTTCTGGTGACACAGAGGCTGTGAACCCCTGGGGGTCAACCAAGTTGGGAAGAAGGCCTCCTTACCGATGTGCCCCCAGGCTGCTCTGCTCAGGGGTAATTGAGAGCAGATGTAACCTGTCATCCTTATTAGACAGGATTGGAGAAGAAAGTCTATTTTCCCCCTCCAAGTTCGGGGTCCTAGGACTGGGAGACTGCAAGTTATGTAAACGAGCAGATCTCCTGACTCCAATCCGTTTTCTGGAGTTGTCCAGTTTACTGGTCCTTGGCTTTAATGGAGCATGGTAAACTGACAGAGGTCTGCGTTTCACCCGTTGGGAGAAATTTGTTTGAAAGCAGATCTGGATCAGCACAGAGAGGGAGGTCACGTGCTGTCTGATTACTGCTTGGACATTGCGTGTCCCTCGTTAATAACAAAAGGGCAGCTGCAACGTGAGAACGTGGGGGTGTTCCTTTTGGTTTGGCCGACTTCAGATTATTTGGTGATAAAGAGCCCAGTCCCCTTCGAAAAACAGGAAGAGAGATCTGATTACACTCCGATTTGTTTTCATCCACAGCAGCCTGAACACAGTTGCTGCTGTGAAGGTGTGAAGTTTGTGGCTGCCTGAGGGCATCTGATGTAGCCCCCCCGTCGTTAGACTCTGTCAGCTTGCCTCCCTGAGGTGCGGACATGTCACGTGTTCGTCTGGTTAGTGTATTGGCTGCCCCATCGTTCACAATGGAGCGAGAGCTTGAGCACGTGACCCTCCTCACCTGTCTCATGAGGGGTGTGGGGGGTGCTTGCAGACGTCTCTGTGTCTGCTTACTGCAGATGAATCAGAGGCACCCTGCTGGGGTTTATTGATTAGGCTAATACCCCGTGGGTCGTGAGGGAGGGGGGAAAAAGGCCCCCTCCATTTATGGAGGCTTGCAGGCCAGAGGGACCTGTTTTGCTGAAGTTTTTTTTTTTTGAGAGTCAATAAAACAGAGATGAGCTGTTTCATGAGCTTTATTCGTGCTTATGTGCAATGACGTACATGATTTTATGTCACTCACAGCAGAGAAAGCATGATTTGTGCATGTTGTAAATATACCAGCTTTTTGTACTGTGTTACAAGTAAAGTCTGGACATGAAGGGATCATTCCCAGTACCACGTGGGTGGGTGATCATGTAATGTGGGAACGTGGACCTGGTTCATCAGGCACGTTTTTGTCTGGTGTCCCGATTCGTCGAGGAGGCCCTGTGTTTGGCCGCCTGGCGGAGAACAAACCTATTTTTGCGCCATGCGTGCTCTATGTGAGGTTGGCCCGGCAGGGGTCTCTGTCGGGGCTCTTCCTCGTATGCTGGCCGCTTCTGCGGTGGGGCACGCGTTGCCGAGTGGTATCGAGACTGCGCAGGTCTGCTTCCAGCAGACTCGCTTGGGGGGGCGAAGCTTCTCCGGGGAATGCCCACCCGGAGAGCTTCCGCCTGTCTGCGTCTTTGGTCCAGCTTGGTCTGAATTCGCTCCAAAGCTTTACCAAATAATCCCGTCGGCTCTATCGAGTGGTGGAGAAAAGCCACCTTTTGTCCCTCCGGGAGATCCGCTAAAGTCATCCAGAGGTGGCGAATCGCGATGGCCACTTCCGCCATGCCCCTGCCTTGTGCAACAGCAGCTGTCCCCATCATACGGAGCACAAAGTCTGTTGCTCTGCGGGCTTCATCCAGCAAGTCGACGGCCGCCTGCTTGTCCGTTGTTACCTGGAGCAGTTGTAGTTTTTTGGCCAGGTAAACCTGCATTAACGCAGACGCGTTCATGGTACGTGCCGTGAGTCCCTGAGCCCTGTAGCACTTCTCGAGTAGAGACACTGAAGCTCGACAAGCCTTGCTGGGGAGAGTTGGTTTTGTTCCTGATGACTTGGGAGCCAGGTGAGACGCTAGTGTGTCCTCAATCTGAGGCACGTTAGCTATTCCCACCTCATCCATCCCGTCTACGTCGAGGAACTGTGAGAGGGGATGGAGCATGGGGGCTCTTGGTTGAGTCCAGGTGCGAGTTAGTTGTGTGAGGAAGTCCGGGAACACGGGCATCCTTTGCCTCATGGCAGCTTGCTGCTTCGAGTAAAAATAGTTTCCTACCAGCCTCGTGACCTGTTGGCGAGGCGGAGGTTTGGGCCATGGGATGTGTAGCACGTCCGTTGCTCTGTGGCACAAGTCGAACAGAGCAGGGATGGAAAAGTCGGTTTCTGGGAGCACAGGCACCAGGGTCTGGGAGAGATCTTCACCCTGATCCTCCAGTTCCACGTCTGCCTCCTCCGTTGAAAATTCGTCCGAGGCTGAAATCAAGATCTCGTCCTCGTTCATCATGCCTCGGGTGTCGAACTCGACTGTTAGGTCCACCATAGGAGCCAGCACGTCAGGGCTGTCGCCCCATTCAGCTCTGCAGCACGGAGCAGAAATGTACTTTTTAATCAACTGCACTGAAACAACTGAATATAGAAGTTGTAAAATAAAATAAAAATAAAAACTTTGAACACTTTTCTATTTTGTGATGATGATTTTACGATGAATTTTAAGTTGGAAAACAAAAGTTGATCGGTGCAGTTGGACAACAAAGGGTTATTAACCCTTCACTAAGCCGACGTAGCAGGAGAAATGTGTGTGGTGGCAGAGAAGGAGATCAGCTGATCAGCTACAGGAGGGAGCTTTCCCTTCCACTTGTGGGCTGCACACATGGAGCAAAATCATTTAAAATAGTTTATTTTAAATTAACAATCCATGGCTCATCCATCAATCAACCACTTGTGTCATGTCCAATCTTACTTTGAAAAACTGCGATATAGTGAATATGCAAAAAACAAACCGCGAAGTAGCGAGGGACTACTGTATACCACTATATATCGATATAGTCTTATCTTATATTGCATTTTTTAGTTTATTTTATTCTAGATATTTTTAAAACATCGAGATATCGCCCAGCTATAGCAATCACAATCAAATAAATGTCACATATTTTATTGTCCTTATTAAAACGACATTTATTTCTGATTAATACAAGAATACACATTTATTTTATAACATTAATAGACTGATTTGACTTATGTTTAGACCACTTTGAGTACAGATAAGTCTGTGCAACACAATAGACCATTTATTATGTAAAATATACTGTAATCTTCCAGTACCGTATTTTTCGCCCTATAAACTGCAGTTTTTTGCATACCGGTAATTTGCATGCCCTGCAACTTATACGCTGAAGTGACGCATTTATGGATTCCCCCATATTTATAAACCAATTTTTGATAAGATATGACCGTTTTCATTCATTCTGACTGAAAATATTGAACACTACCATTTTCAGCCACTAGCTGGCACTCGAGTAGTATAGCATGCCGTTGTGTTATGTAGCTATTAATGGCACAATCGGCTTGCCACTGCCTGCCACCTTCGTCCAGCACGCTTGGAGCAACAGTCTAACGCCAAATTTACACTACATGCGTTCCGGCTCCGCCCCGCTCCGGTCCGACCTCCGCAGCAAATACGCACCCATTATAATCAATGACAGAATTTACACTGGCTCCGCACTGCGGCGGCGAGCTGCGCCGAGCGGACGGCAGTCCGTCAAAATTAGAAATATTTCTATTTCTGCCGGACGCCGGAGTTGTGCCGGAGTCAACTTTTGAAGATTAGGTCGCACCAACAGGAAAAGGAACGAGCACAACTTCCGTATTTACAAAATAAAATCACCACGGGCGGACTTAAAGCTCCACTGACATCATCTTTTAACTTTCCATAAAATGGCACAACATATATATATACATGTATTAAGATTGACCTCTGATCGTTTTTGCTAAAACAATGTGAAATTAATGAAAATTCCTCTCCAAAATAGTTTAAAATTAGCGCCGTTTTGTTACACGGTAAATTCGGGTTTTTCCGGTCACGTGATTGTGACGTCAGACACAGAGCTCTGCTCCAACGGCACATTTAATACAATGGAGAAAGATCCAAACACGTCCGTCGAATTTAGCCATTTAAAACTTTAGATTTGAGCGATTTGGCTTTAGTTCGTGAAGAAGAAGTTATTCATGAAGCGAACAGCAGATGT
>JBBPBX010007344.1:13035-24508 GCA_038048925.1 Garcialebias charrua
TTTTTCTTAGTTAATTCTAGATGTTATTACTGTTTTTCTCTTGCATTTGTTGTTGGATGTAACTGGGACCCCGTGTACATAATCTCGTTTTCATCACATGTACCACATGCGGTGCAAATGACAATAAAGACTCTCTGACTCTGACATACATACATACATACATACATACATACATACATACATACATACATACATACATACATACATACATATACACATACATACATACATACATACATACATACATACATACATACATACATACATACATACATACATACATATATACTTTGTAAAGTCCATTTACCATTTACATCCGAGTGACACCCGATTCTATCAGCAAAGCTTTTCCTCTGTATTAAAGGGTTAGACTTGCCCTCACTTGTGACCAGCTGAAAAAAAGTGTTAAAAATACTTGAACATTTGAGGTCAGATATGTTTCAATGTACACAAAAAAATATAATTTAGTTCCACTATAAACTATAAATGACAGAGATGGTTCACTTTGGTCACATGGAAACATTTCACAACTGTGTTTTATACATTTACATGCCATGTATGTACTGGTTACATCAAATATTTATTTGTTCATTCACTCATATTAAAAAGAAGTTTAGAACTACCCTTTCTCTACTAAAATTACATTTTTGCAGTCAAGTTCTTACAATCTTCCAGGTCCCTCTTGTAAATGAGTCCTCGAGGCTCAATGGGATTAACCTGCCTAAATAAAGGTTGAATGAAAAAATGTACCGTAACAGAGAATCCATGTAAAGACACTGAGGTATAATTATTTTTACCATATTGCCCAGCCCTACTAATATATACTTATGAACACCTGACGGTCAGCAACACAAAGTCAAATGGTTTGAGAAAAACACAAAACAAATCATGATGATGAAATGAAGCTTACCGATGCAGGTTTTAGCTGGTTCACACATGCGGTAAAGACACAAACACACAGAGCATTTCAGAATGAATGAACCCATTTCTGCCAACTTTTTTAGTTCAGCTTTAAAAAAACTGAATTCTGGCATGCCTGAAAACAAAAAGTATGAGCTCCACTGCACGATTAACAGAGCAGCTGAAAAAGACGTGACAGCAGCCAATTGTTTTAGTAACTAAACTCCACAAGTAAACTGCATCTTTTAACGTACTCTTGAATTTTCTGCAGTACAGTAGGTGGTTAGATATGAGAAAGGCACAGTGATGTTTGATCAAGTGTGGGCTGTTGACACGTGTAAACAAATGATTGTGTACAGAAACTAAACCCCAGGAAGCCTGAACTCAGCCTGCTAAGGAAACAGAACTAAAGTGAAGTGGGGAAATAAAATGACAAACGTAAAAATGGAAATTATTCTAAAATATGAAAAAAATACAATTTACAGATACTTGCAAAGATAATACTTGTCCCAGAACAAAGTGGTAATCCTAATTCCTCTTGAATTTAAATAGCTAGCTGCTGTGTTTCCTCTCCTAAGAGGAAGTGTGTATGTGTGTGACTGATCTACCCTGTAGTGAAGGAGCGCGGCGGTCTAAGACACGTACCGTCTTTGTAGGACAGACTGCCGCTGGAGAATTTTTTGCGGTGTACGCGTGCGTAGTCCTGCAGGTTAGGTGCGCTAGAAGAGCCACCGAGGACGGTGGTGCTGAAGAGCCCGGCACACTGAGAGCCTGTGAGGGGTGCGGGTGAAGGTTAGACACCGCCACATGACATGCTGTTACTAAAAAAACAGCTCACCAGCAAGAGACAGAGAAGAAGACAGAGACAAGCAGAAAAGACTCAAAAGAACATGCACCTTGAACCAGCTCCCATCTCCCTACTTTTTTTTTTTTAACAGGGAGAAGACTTTGTGGAAAACTAATGCAGTTATGGTAAACGGAAAAAAAAACAAAAAACTGGTTGACACATTTTCTGCATAAAGGCACCATAAAAATCATCATTATTTTGTAAAACCATCAGTGTACATCGTGCAATTTCTTTAACTAAATTCAAAGCCAAAATGCAGAAGCAGTGTGAAAAATGAAGTTCCCTTCATGATCAGCCTCTTTTAGCAGCAGAACTCTCAGTGAGGGTTTGCTGCAGAACTTTACTTATCTCTCACATGAAAGAGGAATTATGGCCCTTTATTCTCTCCAACGTCGCTTCAGTTTATTGCAGTTCCTGCTCGGCGCTCTGAAGGTCACTCCACAGCATTTCAGTCAGGTTGAATGTTGCAAAAACTTGATTCTTTTCATTTCAGCCGTTCTGTTGTAGATTAGCTATTGGGATTGTTGTTGAATTACATCATTATCCAGTTTGATCCAAGCTTCAGCTGTTGGATGTCCTCACATTTGACTCTAGCCAAATTTCTTCTATCCACCTTATTCCAAGACCCCATGCTGCCTTGCATGAATTATGAGCACGACTTCCGGCGCAAACCAAAACTGATATTTATATGCGAACAGCACGAGCTAATGTAGTTTCTCTGAATGCAGATTTAATTTAAATATGTAGAACACCACCTGTTAGAGCTTAAACAGGACAATATACTCAAACCACTGCCTGCTGAGGACGAGGGGTGGAGGACGGCCTGAAGAAGTGGCTGCAGATTACATCGACAGTATTTTCTGGACTATAGGTCGCACCTTTATATGAGTCACTTTGTCCAATTATTGTCAATAATTTGGAAAAATCCATAAACAGGTTGCACCTTTATATAAGTCGCATCTATTATGCGTCACCGCTACGCGACGCGTCAGCGCGTCATTTGCCCTGCTGAAAATGACGACCACAGAAGCATGCACGGAAGGACTTTTCACAAGATTAACACGGTAAAAACAATTATTTATCTGCTGAAAATTATAGCAAACATGTGTCTTAGCTTAACCGTTCCTTAATAAATTCACGTAATGGTCAAATCTGCTGGATTTAAATTTTTTCGCTTTGAAAAAGTACAAGGGAAAACAACGAAGCTAACCGCGACACACATGTCTATAAAACATCAAATTTTATCTCAAATAACTCCAACAGCTAACAGTTTGTAAATGTATATCTAGTGATTACTTTCTGTAAGTTTGAAAAAAAATATGCTGTGTGGTTTATGAGCTATTTGCTCAAACGTACAAGGAAAAATCAACGAAGCTAACCGCGACACATTTACGTCTATAAAACATCAAATTTTATCTCAAACATCTCATAAAGCTAATCAGTTGTAAATATCCATCTAGTGATTACGTTCTGTAAGTTTGATCAAAATCTGTCCTGTGGTTCTTGACCTATTTTGCTAACAAACACTGAGCTAACAGCGAAGTAGCTAGTTCATACCTCCAGAGCAGGAGGCCGGGCTGCGACAGACTGAGTCCGTCCAGAGGAGGCTCTCGTCGGACACATGAGGTGGGAACGGTTGGTGTACCCTAGCGGACAAAGGTGGTACTGCACCCCTAGCAGCCGAAAGTGGTACTGCACCATTTTTGCCAAAATGAAAAAAAAAACGGTCATATCTGAGCCAAAAATTGGTCTAAAAATATGGGAAAAATCCATAAACAAGTCTCACCTCTCTATAAGTTACAGGGCATGCAAATTAGGCAAAAATGTGCGACCTAAAATACGGAAAATACGGTACTAACATATTGAGCTTCATCTACAAGTATATTTAGCTACATCTACTAGCATATTTAGCTACATATACTAGGATATTTAGCTACATACATCTATTAGCATATTTAGCTACGTCTATTAACATATTTAGCTACATCTACTAACATATTGAGCTACATCTACCATATTTAGATAAATCTACTAGCATATTTAGCTACATCTACTAACATATTTAGCTACATCTAACATATTTAGCTACATCTACTAACATATTTAGCTACATCTACTAACAAATTTAGCAACTTCATTGACTCAGTTTCTGACGGTGAAGTGATGAACAACCTGAAAAGCTCTGAGGTGTGTTAGTTTATACACAGTAATAAGGTTGGTGGTGTTAAGAAGTGGGACACAATCTTATTTACCTTAAAGCAGACACAAAGCCTAGCCAAAGCCTGAAAGACCATCACAGAGCTTGGGTTAATTGCTGAGAAAATTATAATACTGAAGACGAACAAATACTATAATTATTATTTTTTACAATTATTAACCTTTATTTAACCAGGCAAATCCTATTGAGAGCACAGATTGTAGGGATAGCACCATCTAGTGGGCCTTTCCCTGTCTGTACTCCCTTGTGTTTCTTCTTTAATTGTCTGATTAAGATCAACCGTGTCTCATGTCCTGTCTGTGTATATAAACCCATCTGTTAGTCCTGTCATTTGTCGGTTCGTCGTTGGGTATTGCCCGTCTTGTCCTGCCTGTCTGATCCTGTCCTGATTCCATTTTGTAAGTTTGCAACCTTCCCTTGAACATCAGACAGGCCTCTTCCCTGTCTGTTTTTAAATCTCTTCTTAAAACCCATCTCTTCTCCCTGGCCTATGACACCATCTGCGATGTTGACTTTTAATAATTTTAGTCGCTTGTTTTATCTGATTGTATGATTCCTCAACTTTTATTATGTGACTCTTATTTATTTTAATCATTTTATTACCTGATTGTGATTGTTTTGTTGTGTGTACAGCACTTTGGTCCTGTAGGTGTTTAAAGTGCTCTATAAATAAAGCTGGTATGGTATGGTATGGTATGGTATGTCAACCATTTGATTTATTATTATTAAAGAGCATTTTATTTTATACGCCTGCCTCCCGAGTCTGCCTGCTCAACGGGGTTCATTCCTGTCCTGACCTGCCTGAAACCGTGAAAGCACGAACCGACCAACCATGAACCCAGCAGGCAAACAATTTCTGTCCAGACTGTCTCATGTGAATTATTCTCAGCTCTGCGACAGTCTGGAGGTATGTGGACTCTACCACCTCCCACACTCTGTGGGAAAGGTGGGTGGCCACAAGAGACATGTTGAACGAATACATTCGTCTTCCCGGACTAATAGACTCTCCGGGTATGACAGACTTTTTGGACGAGGTGCTGGAGGAGGAGCGTTGGTTGGAACCGCTCATCCAACCTTATGCTGCCAGTCCCAGTCTTCCAGCAATGCATCACTCCCTGTTTTTGAACTTGTTCCGGTCTCCCATATCCTGACACCTGAGATCCTCGCAGGTCGCCCCCAGGCCTACCACAGTCCCCGTAATTTCTCCATCACCAGCAGCCTCTGCATTATCCATTCAGTATGAGGATCCAGCCTAGAGGTGTCGTTTCTTCGCCCGAGCCCGACCCTACCCGAGCCCTACCCGACTTCGGGTAGGGCTCGGGCCATATTTTTGCGTTTGATTGGCGGGCCGGGTCGGGCTCGGGCTTTGATGTGGTTTTTTTTAATCATACAGCACAAACAAAACTAAATAAAAATGCACACAATATAAAATTGTTTTAATCTGCTTGTAAAGAATATAAGGCAGTAAGTTTACTGATGAGGAAATAATTAATAGAGTGAATTTAGATGGTGAAAACCGCAGCGCACTGAGCGCAGCCACTAAATTGCGCAACTCAGCCAGAGAGCAGGCGCGCAGCGCGCGCCTGGACAGCGTCTCCCCCGACATGCTGGACTTTTTAGTGACATTTCTCGAACCATTTTACCGTGCACAGAGAGAACTGGAGGGTGACAAATATCCCACCATCAACCTGGTTTGTCTCTGGAATGAGAAACTGAAGCAACACTGCCAGTCCTCACACACAGACTCTCCGCAGCAGGAGTTTCTGCGCCGCACATGCAGAAGTGCTGGAGCGCAAAATTATTATCCACGACTTGCACAGAGTTGCATTATTTCTGTGGCCTAACTTTAACAAGCTCAAAATGATGTCACCAGCTGACGTGCGTCAGGTGCACGCTCACGTCCGCACACTGCTCTCATCTGCGGCGGAACAAGTAGCCGCATTCCTGACATTCCTGAAGCTTCAAAAGTCACCGCGAGCAGCGCGCTCACACCTCCTCCATCAAAACACAGAAGAACAACATCAAGTTCTTTTGCTGAGTGGGAGAACGCAGTAAAAGCTTAAACGTAGTGTTTTTTTTTTTTTTTGTTGTTTTTTTTTTTTAATCGGGTAGGGTCGGGTCGGGCGGTGATTTCTAGGAAATCAGCGGGCTCCCTCGGGCTTGGGTAATTAAACTAAGGGCTCGGGTAGGGTAGGGCCGTGGATTTCCGGCCCGATGACAGCTCTAATCCAGCCTGCCCTGAACCTGCAGTCACCACCAGCCCAGAACCTGCAGGGTTCAACATCTGCTGAGGGGTCCTCATCTCAACCTGAGGGTCTTAATCTCAGCCTGAGGGTCCCACATCCCCTGCTGATCTGATCACAGACAATCCCAACCTGCCTGTGACCTTTGTCTCTGGCCCACCTGTGACCTCCCTACCTGACCTACTCTAGCCCATTGGACAATCTCCACGCCATCCATCTGAACGTTGGTTCTGTACTGGATGGCCTCCTGGCTGCCCACTTGACCGGTTCTGGCCCGTCGGACGGCCTCCCGTCCGCCCACCTGTAGGGATGGTGCCATCTAATGAGCCTTCCCCCGTCTGTACTCCCTTGTGTTTCTGCTTTAATTGTCTGATTAAGATCGCCCGTGTCTCATGTCCTGTCTGTGTATATAAACGCATCTCTTAGTCCTACCATTTGTCGGTTCGTCGTTGGGTCTACCCTGTCTTGTCCTTCCGGCCTGTCCTGATCCCTGTTTTTGTAAGTTGCTGCCACGTCAGCCTTTTTGGTTTATTATTATTAAAGATAATTTATTTTTGTAATCCTTGAGTCCTGACTCTTGCCTGCAATACTGGGTTCTTTCCTGTCCTGACCTGCTTGAAACCCTGACACAGATCTCTTTTGCAAGGGAAGACTGGGCCTGAAGGCAGCCTAACATGCATGTTTTTATTCTGTGGGAGGAAACTGGAGAACACTATGGAGAAAACCCACGCAAGCACAAGAAGAACATGCAAACTCCATGAACCCAGGACCTTCTTGCTATGAGGCAACAGTGCTAACCACTGAGCCGTCGTGCTGACAACAACTAATACTATAATACTGTGACCTCCATACTCTTGAAATCCTACCTGATGTTCTTGTCATGGTTTTCAATCCTTCTGAGGATCCAGCGTTTCTTCTCCGGTGGTTTATTGTAGTCCAGACACAAAGTAGGACGCAGGTTTCCTTTCTCGGCCGTTTGTCAACAAAGTGAAATGAGCTTACAGAGTTTTGGGTGGTCTCTTCAAGTTCACATTTTTCCGCCAGATTCTTCTTAATTCCTCATCTGTAGGTAGGATATGGAAACTATACCCGTTTTAACAGGAACACTCTTTTATTGTTTTGGGTCCGTGTTCAAACTCTGTTGTTGTAGCCACTGATTTAGTTTGGTCTGGTTATTCTGCAGCCGAGAACACAACAGATAAGAGAGATTTATTTATTTAACATTGCACCGAAATACAACGTGATTATGTAGCACAGTCGTCCGGAAGAGGGAAGAGAATGCAAGCTGCAGCATTTCCAAACACATTACATGTTCTTCTGCGCGGCCGCGCTCATCCGTCTCCGGATGAAGGTCAAACAGATATGGAAAAAGGAAAAACACAATAGGTATCATTTGTGATATTCAAAAAAAGAATCTATTCAAAGATTGTCTTAAGACACTCTAGGATAAAGTCCCAAAAACTCTATCAGCGATAAGCACACACAGACAAGACTTTGTTGCAGATTTATGACGGCAGGCAGGGAGGAACAGTCTGTGTGTATCAGCTCCAGATAGAACAGTTCGCTGGTCTCAGAGCTCGGCTCCAACCGAGAACGCACACAACACAGAACCTCTGGGGGGAGGGGTGGGGGGGGCAGCGGGTCCCTTCAGCTGCCAGCTCAGGAGATTTGTAGACAGCCTTCAGTCCAAGGCCAGAGGCCAGATTAGAATAGTTGCTTTTTTTTCAGTCAGACCACAGTGTTCTTTTTACTGCAGACTTTAAGTCCAGGTGCTGTTTCTGGGTCCAAATCGCCGAATCGAAAGAGGTTCCAAGCTAAAAAGATCCTTCCGTATGTGCCCTGTTTTAATCCGGACGGCTGTAAACGAGTCCACACACCGCAGGTCTGCGGCAGCCACCGCTTCTCCCACCGTGTGGTCCAGCCCGTACAACAGCTGGGAAGGTCATTCATAGCCTGGATCAAAGCATTTTCGCTGAGCTGAAGTCTCGCAAGCACGCCGATCGCTGCGGTCCTCCTCAGCCCTTCAGTGGCAGACAGCCACCAGTATCCCAATAAATCACAGAGATTCCACGTCCCCGACAGAGAGAGCGGACAGCTACTTTAGTCTGCTCATCGAGTCCATAATGTAGCTCACCGCATGCGTGTCGGTAGGGCGCCCTGGCTCTCCCTTGCCAGTGCGCTTCGCGGAAATTTTTGTTATCGATAGTATCGATAGATGAAATAGCCCAGAAAACAGTCCACGCACATAAATCCATCCCAAATTGGTTCGAGCGAGCGCTGAAGAGTAACAGACGAGACAAATGCAGAAGCGGGGGGGGGGAAACCAGGGAGGTTTAGGAGCAAAAGGAGATGCGACCAGCCTTGCCGAGAAGCGGAAGTAGAAAGGTACAGGTACCTGAACTCAGCATGGCTATTTTAGTAAACTTTATGGTTGTTAAATGAATGTAAACAAAACAAAAACAGTGTTTTATCTGCTAAACTGAATATAAATTACTTTCAAATAAACCGTGGTCCATGCTCCACTACCATGGTTAACCAATGATTGCTCTACTTCCTGTCTGACAGGAAGTTGTACCCATAATCATTTAGACAGTAAAACCCCCAGGAATAAGGTGGATAGCTGCAAAACAAACCCAGATCATCAGCCCACCACCCCCGTGCTGACAGCTGTCTGTGCTGACATGTTGGGTTTGGTTTTCTCCAACTGTACAAAATGTGTAAATATCCATCCTCAGGTCTCATCTGTCCAAACAATGTTAGTCAGAGGTCTTGTGGTCTTGAGAAACTTTGCAAATCGGGCTGCCATGTTCTTTTAAGAGGGAAAGACTTCCTCTTCTTGTCTCCAACTTTCCAAACAAGCCACACTGTTCAGTCATTTAACTTTTTCTAATTGTCCTGTCATGAACTGTAACCTTTGACCTGCTAACTGAGGACTGTACAGTCCAATATGGAGCTCTTTTTTGTGTTAATTTCTCTAAACATTGCATGGTCTGACCCTGGGGTAGAGTAACGAATGAGCGCCTCTGTCTTCTTCCATTACTCAGAAGTGAAGGCATAATATAGGCTTTCTTGAGAAGTCAGACAATCCAATTTAATGCTTTTTAAAACCACTGAATGGCATTTTGTTTAAACATTTTGCCAATGGCAGTGAATTTATAAATTGCCAGTTTTTTAAATGCCAATTTATTGCCATTGACAGTGAATGAGTTAAATATTTTAACTTTATTTTGTTTTACAGAAGAAGATTAAGTCAAGTCAGGACAATGACCAAGAGATACAGGTCCTTCTCAAAAAATTTGCATATAGTGATAAAGGTCAGTATTTTCCATAATGTAATGATAAAAATGAAACTTTCATATATTTTAGATTCCAAAATTCCTATCTCAAAAAATTAGCATATCATGAAAAGGTTCTCTAAACGAGCTATTAACCTAATCATCTGAATCAACAAATTAACTCTAAACACTTGCAAAAGATTCCTGAGGCTTTTAAAAACTCCCAGCCTGGTTCATTACTCAAAACCGCAATCATGGGTAAGACTGCCGACCTGACTGCTGTCCAGAAGGCCATCATTGACACCCTCAAGCAAGAGGGTAAGACACAGAAATAAATTTCTGAACGAATAGGCTGTTCCCAGAGTGCTGTATCAAGGCACCTCAGTGGGAAGTCTGTGGGAAGGGAAAAGTGTGGCAGAAAACGCTGCACAACGAGAAGAGGTGACCGGACCCTGAGGAAGATTGTGGAGAAGGGCCGATTCCAGAGCCACCGTGCACAGGCGTGTGCAGGAAATGGGCTACAGGTGCCACATTCCCCAGGTCAAGCCACTTTTGAACCAGAAACAGCGGCAGAAGCACCTGACCTGGGCTACAGAGAAGCAGCACTGGACTGTTGCTCAGTGGTCCAAAGTACTTTTTTCGGATGAAAGCAAAGTTTGCATGTCATTCAGAAATCAAGGTGCCAGAGTCTGGAGGAAGACTGGGGAGAAGGAAATGCCAAAATGCCAGAAGTCCAGTGTCAAGTACCCACAGTCAGTGATGGTCTGGGGTGCCATGTCAGCTGCTGGTGTTGGTCCACTGTGTTTTATCAAGGGCAGGGTCAATGCAGCTAGCTATCAGGAGATTTTGGAGCACTTCATGCTTCCATCTGCTGAAAAGCTTTATGGAGATGAAGATTTCATTTTTCAGCACGACCTGGCACCTGCTCACAAAACCACTGGTAAATGGTTTACTGACCATGGTATTACTGTGCTCAATTGGCCTGCCAACTCTCCTGACCTGAACCCCATAGAGAATCTGTGAGATATTGTGAAGAGAAAGTTGAGAGACGCAAGACCCAACACTCTGGATGAGCTTAAGGCCACTATCGAAGCATCCTGGGCCTCCATAACACCTCAGCAGTGCCACAGGCTGATTGCTTCCATGCCACGCCGCATTGAAGCAGTCATTTCTGCAAAAGGATTCCTGACCAAGTATTGAGTGCATAACTGAACATAATTATTTGAAGGTTGACTTTTTTTTGTATTAAAAACACTTTTCTTTTATTGGTCGGATGAAATATGCAATTTTTTTTAGACAGGAATTTTGGGTTTTCATGAGCTGTATGCCAAAATCATCAGTATTAAAACAATAAAAGACCTGAAATATTTCAGTTGGTGTGAAATGAATCTAAAATATATTAAAGTTTGATTTTTATCATTACATTATGGAAAATACTGACCTTTATCACAATATGCTAATTTTTTGAGAAGGACCTGTATATGGATGCAGTTAGAGAGGACATGGAGGTAGATGGAGGACAGAGTGAGATGGAGGAGGATGACTCACTGTGGAGACCTTGAACAGGGATCTCTGATCCTGCCGTTTTCCCTCCCATGCCCAATCCTCTGACAGGTGTACACCAAGCAGCCAGGAACAATTACTAAAATGTTTTGGCACAGTACTCTAATGTAACGCTTATGTTTCGCCCTGACGAGCATAGCCGGGTGAGCGATTACCTAAATAACCAACCCTATCTTATTTTACTTGATATCTAATGAAAAAATTTAACTCCACAGAGATTCAAATTTTATGCTTGTTAAAATGCCAAATAAGACCTTAATTTTTTTGCGGAATCAATTTATTGACTTTTAATGCCCCATGAAAACCCCATAACATCAGGACCATGGAAGCTGCCATGTTGTATGTTTGAAGTCTCAGAATGTGCACTGAAGAGGAGGGGCTGAAAACTTCAACTTCTACGTTCTGTTCCAATGTCTAGTTACAATCT
>JBBPBX010007344.1:24544-44291 GCA_038048925.1 Garcialebias charrua
GGGGGGGGGGCTGGAACATTAACTCCTGGAAAGATTATTAACTGACTTGAATATTTCCCACTTGTGAATAATCTTTCTGGTTGTAGAATGAAAAGCTTGAAGTAGACTGCAAATGACCTTTAACCCACTCCAGATCGAAGGGAAGAAACTTCTCTACGATCATTGCTGATGCCTTTCCTCTTGGCATTGTGTTTACACACACCTGATTGCTTCACAGCAGCACACTAACAAAACACATGTGCTTCTAGAGAGGAGCTAACTCTACATTTGATCAACAGCTGATACTCTCTTCGATCCTATGGACGCTGGAAAGAAGGACTTCATTTTTCTCACCCCTCAGTTTTTGTGAAATAATGACAGTGTAATTTATTGTTTTTGTGTTTCACGTCAAGTTTGTATCGGTAATTTGAAGGCCTGGGGCGCCTCATGTATGTATGGTGTGTACACACAAAAGGGTTGCGCACGCTGTGTTCCACACACACACGTCAGGATGTATGAAAACAAAAAGTTGCATAAAAGTGTGCATAAATAAACTCAATCTTCTGATCGACTTCGAGAACATGCATATAACCACAGAGAAGCTTTTTTCAGTCCCCAAACTACTGAAACTCACGTAAATACAATGAAATGATTTCATTCAGTTTTCTGGACCTAAAAAGTTTTTTTCATGAGTTAAAACATTTATGTTAAGCCCCCAGTATACTCCCACGTACGTACGCGCGTGCTGTACGCAGAGGGTTCAGACATCATACTCAAGCATCTACCCTGAGCAGCTGCAGCGCAGCTCCACAGACAAGGAGCGTTTACCTACGGGACAAATTGAGGTCGCCGATTGTTCATGTTGCTGACATGCCTACTGAATTGATTGACAGGTTGAAAAAAGAAAAAAAGTGCTGGCAGCCTCAGCTGGCAGCGGTGTTCTGTGTTTATATGTTGTTAATAAAACGTTTTAAAAATAAAATAAAAACAGGGAGCGCTGGTCCTGCAGCCCACACATCAGACCAGCACACCAGGAAATCTCCAGACCCTCATAATAATAATAATAATAATAATAATAATAATAATAATAATAATTTCAATTTATAACGCACTTTTCATTAATGAAAATCTCAAAGTGCTACAAAGTGCAACAGAATTAAATGTCAATAAAACAAGTAATAAAACAAGTAAAATCAATAACAGTATCAACTAAGATCAAAGATAGAATCATGAGGAGGCAGAGTATGCTTGGTTAAAAAGAAAGGTCTTCAAGCCGCTCTTAAAGTCAACCACAGACTGTGGGGCTCTCAGGCAGTCATGGAGTCACACTGGACCGGAGTTTCATTTGCTCGTGACAAATTCGTTCATTTCTCATCATTTCAGTCATGGCGTCAACGGAGGAGGAAGAGATCACTTGTCTTTTGGCAAAAAAATCAAATAAAAGGCCAGATCAGGGATGGAGAAGGGGAATTTAATACATTGGTGTCACATACAAAACAGTCCGGCGCCGGGCAGTTTATTGTGCGACAACGCGTTTGCGTGTGCGGTCGTAAAAATTGAGCTTTGCGTGTACATGCGGGGGTACGCTTGTACCTCTGCATATGGACGTATGCGGGAGTATACTGGGGGCTTGAGCCTCTGTACAGAACCACAGAGTGGTATACTGGGGGCTTAAAGGACTGAATGATGAAACTGAATCACATTTACCTCAAATAACATGATGACGATCAAAACCACCTCACTACAATGTAAACTGTAGTTTCATTTATTTTTGTCACTTGTAGATGCAAACATGCATCAGTGACTGCACGCCTGTGAGACTCACAAATAAGGAGCATAAAATGTGTGAATTGTCAAAGAGGACCTTACATTCTTACAGAGCAGAGATGGTGTCTGATCAGAAATTAACTCAAAACAACTCGTGTGACGATTCTTCAGGTTGACATGGTGTAGATGTGTAGGTAGTAGGTGTGATGTAGACCATCACAAATGTCTATAAATAGCTGCGTAGAGTCTGGTATAGTTGTGGAACAACAGCAGCTTTAGAGTTGCTGGAGGACATCACCCATAGAAGACTTATGAGGCAGCGTGTCTTCAGAGATCACACCAACCTGCTGGCACACCATGATGGCTGGCTTACTGTCTGTCTTGGAGTCTCTGGGTCATTCTTTAGGATCTCTGTGCTGAACAGACCTCAGCTTCACAGAGGGAAACTAGCAGTGGTGGGCACAGCTAACCAAAAAGTTAGCTTCGCTAACTGCTAATTCTCACTACAACATTAGCTTCACTAACACTAAACAGATTTTAAAAAATTAGCATAAGCTAATGCTAAAGCGCTAACTTTTATCATACACTGCTGTCGCTGAAACTGTAACACAATAAAGTGACAACGTAATTGAACACAATTCAAAACGCTTCATAAATCACAAATGAAGGATCCTGAAGTATCCATGCCCCGTTCAGAGGTGAGCTTTCAGAAATTAATTTGGTCCATCTGGAACAAAATGGTGGAGCAGAACTCTGCTGTGCTGAAGCAGCGTGACACATTCAATGTGTGTCGGACATCTCCCTCGTGTCATTCGCTATAATGAATTACTATGCTGGTGAAGATTCTCAGTCGTCCAGGACATGATGAAATCAAAAAAGGCGTTCAATACAGGATCAACTGGACTTTCTGCAACAAATAAAGTCCAGTTGATCCTGTATTGAACGCCTTTTTTGATAATGAATTACTGTAACTCAATTTGACAATTCTCTTTGTGGTTAACAACTTTTATAAACTATCTACAAAGTTGCTGTGTGTCATCATAAATATTATCTCAGTAAAATCCGTTTGTATTAAATATGTGTGAAATCATGTGTGAGAGAGTCACGTCCCAGAAACGGTGTGAGCATTGCAAAGCATGCTGGGTAGGAATTATGTGTGCAATGTTATTGACTGTTTACAACATTTCTGAATAAAAAAGCAATGAAAATGTGTTTCTCATGTTACTGTATTTTCCTGTTCTGGTTTGGCATTTATTCATTCAACCTTTATTTATACAGGTTAGTCTCATTGGACCATGGGTGTCTCCGTTATTGGCTGCAAACTGACACCGTGAGTCAGAGACTGTCTGCAGTAGATATGAGGAGGAAAAACACTGTGAGAGTGATGTGTCACTGGGTAGAGCACAGCATCGCTCTGTGTAACTCCCAATTTTCTTGTATGTTTTTAGTGAAGAGAACCATCTAAAAAATTAGCGGACTTGAATTCACACTATTTAAATTTAGCAAATGACAATTCTGCTAAAGGTTTTCAAAGTTAGCAAAATGCTAATACACTAAACGGAAAGTTAGTTCCGCTATTAGCAGATTAAGGGAACCATGCCCACCACTGGAAACTAGGTGTGCCAGTTCAGGTTCTCACCCCTCCTGAGGCTCATTATAACCAGAGCCTTCCAGCCATGCTTGAGCCATGCCAGCTGCATGGAATGACCTCATTTATATTTATTAAATTCTCCTACACCACGCCTGAAAAACTCTGTCAATGCACCACAACCATTTCTTGACATCAACTTTGATTTTGGATCTCTTTTTAAAATTTCAGGCAAGGACTGGAATTTAGATTATGCTGCATTAACAGCATATAACCTCAGCTGGAGCAACAACACCACCAGCCTGATCAAGAAAGGTCATCAGAGACTCTACTTCCTCAGACGGCTGAGACGAGCTGGTCTGAGCAGCCCAGTCCTCACCTCCTTCTACAGGTGTGCAGTGGAGAGCATCCTGTGCTCCAGCATCAACGTGTGGCATGGAGGCTGCACAGTTGCAGAGAGGAAAGCTCTACAGAGAGTGGTGAAGGCTGCACAGAAGTCTGTTGGAGTCAGTCTCCCCACCATCACAGACATTTACACCTCCAGATGCAGGAAAAGAGCCACCTGCATCATGAAAGACCTCACTCACCCAGCACACTCACTCTTTGCCCCACTCCCCTCAGGACGGAGGTTGAGGAGCATCAAGTGTAGAACCACTAGACTGAGGAACAGCTTCTACCCTGAGGCTGTTAGACTCATGAATAAATAAAAAAAAATAAAAAATAAACACTGCAAAATATCACATCATGCTGATGCTGATCTGTTTTCTTGTTGCTGTGTTCATCTGTGACCATCTGCTCATACAGACTCATGTTCGTGCTGCTGTTTATAATGATGTTTTTCCACTATATTAGGGCTTAGTGTATTACTAGTTGATGTTTTTCTTAGTTAATTCTAGATGTTATTACTGTTTTTCTCTTGCATTTGTTGTTGGATGTAACTGGGACCCCGTGTACATAATCTCGTTTTCATCACATGTACCACATGCGGTGCAAATGACAATAAAGACTCTCTCCCCCAACCCCTTTTCTTTCCTTTCTTTTTACTAACCTCGAGGGAACAACTGCTAAATGAAGTTTTACCATTTGCCTCAATCTCTGACCCTAGTACATGTATCTAACAGTCAGTAAAAGTTTTTTTTTGCCTTTGAACCAGTTATTTGGACACAGGACAGAAACCTGCAGTGCATTTATACAAATTTTTGTTTTTATTTACAAGTGCACAGGGCGGTCCAAATGACACCAACAGCTGAGTTATATTCCACATATATTAGGATGTATGAAGGAAAGATGCCAAGAGTTTGATAAATATTGTTATTTATATGCAAATGCACATTCAAAATGTTGTTTTAAGCCAACTTTTAGGATAAAAGCTGTGCACTTTTTCATACAAGAGGCCCTTGATGATTTTATGTCCTGTTTCATTAAATATTTGAAGAAAACTGTATTTTGTTGGCTGTAATTACACAATTACAGTCAAGAAATTAAACAAAAATAATTTGTTTAACATTCATGATTGTCATCCGGAATAATATATCAATGCAGCATCCCTGTTATTCTTTTGTTAATTTACTTTCTTTAAGCCTCAGAACATTACAGTCTAAATGAAGAATAGAAAAAGAGAATAGGAAGTGGTTCAATCTTTCAAATATGACACAGGAGTAAAAACAGCTGACACCAATACCTGATTATTAATTGAGGCTGCTCAGAACTGAAGAACTGAACATTTATCAGGAGTAATTGAACACATAACCAAAAAACAGCATTCAAAATTGAACTGGTTCTAGTATTTTTCCAGATGTGGAGAATAGAAATCAAATCTGAGGATTCTGTTATTAAAGAGGGACATAAATGAGGATATCTCCACGTTACTAACACATTCAAACAATAGTTTGACCAACATTTCTCCAAGGGCTGTTATCACATTTAGTTCACATGAGTGAACTAGGAGCTGTCACACTTACTTTAATGCAAAACAACAAGATTCTTAAAATGTCTATTAAAAAAAAAAGCAATGGCCTCGTCTCCCTATTGGATTACAGCATTTCTATTTAAGACAAACACTAGTGAAGTTGATGACACTGTTTTCCAAAACAAATCGAATCTTAAGTTCTGGGCTCTGGACCACAGAGATAATGAGGTCCATTCTGTTTTAGACTATGGACCTTACCAAGCTCCGCCCACAGGGCCGCGTTTCATTGGCTAATGCCCATAACACGTCACAGCGCAGCTTCCACGTGCGTGCCGGTCTCACAAAACAAACGCTACGGTAGCGTTTGTGAGACCGGCACCACATGCTACTTACATTGCTAGCTAGCATACGTGCAGAATTTTTTTGCGTCAGGGCTGGAAAAATGGTCCTCCACCGTCAGTGGGGTATCTGTACAGGAGATGTCAGGTACCCTGACCGTATTTGTGGAAGTAAAATTCACCGTTTCCCTATATGTGAAACTGAATGCCTTGCTTGGATCAAAGCTTGTGCACGACCACAAAACTGAACAATTATTTCTTTCACCAGCAGAGAAGGGTTGACCTGCTTTTGAAACCTGCTAGTTAACAACACGCGGTCACGATGAGAGAAAGCCACAGTTCACTGAACGTCCTGGAAGTTGGGAAGAAACAGCTCTGCTAACGCCACATGAGCTAGCTAACACAACGAGCTCTACTGTCGATTTCACCTAAAACTGCACAAAATCGTGACACGAAGGCTGGATTTTAACTAACACACCGAACGGCTGAGCTCGTTAGCCCTCACAAAAGTCGCTGTCGGCGTGTTTAGCAGCTAAAGCAGCAACGGCTAACCAACCACTTAAGGAATGAATGGAGATTACAGTTAGCATTAGCTTTGCGACCAAGGCACACTCAAAGTTTTGCCAACAACAGAAATCACTGATTTCAAAAGTAACCCTCAAAACCATGAATGCCTGACTTACCCAGCCTTGCAGAACAATAGGCATCAGTGATCCTGTCCACAGCTGTAATAATGCTGAGCGTGTGAGCTGCTGTTTTCCTCATCAGACAGTAGCATTAGCTGTGACGCGCACGCTGTTGGAGGCATCGCGTGGCTCAAACAACTTGATAACGTCCAAAAAAAAATAACATGAACTTGTTGGTTCCCCTGTCCATCGTCATGGCTGATATTTTGTTGGTATCTGGACGAAATGATACACTATTCGACTCAGAAATACCCTAGTCGACGCCATGTTTACATTGAAACTAATGCTGCGCTTGGGAGACATGGAGCCGGTCGGAGCTTAGGGGGCGTTTCTGGGCGGAGCTTGGTAAGGTCCATTGGTGAAACTTCCAACGATCTCTTCTAAAGCTTGAAGATTTTTTAGGTTTACTTAAAAGCAGCCAAATGCTCACAAACATGAGTCCCATTAGGAACATTATGTGTAAACACTATAAAGTGGAAAGGTTCTGGCACAGTGTTTACGAACACCAAAAAATCTTCAAGCTTTAGAAGAGATTAGAGAGAAGAGTAACCAAATAGGACCAGCACCCATCGTTCCCACTTTGAGCACATTTACAGTTTTCTGTAGAGATAGTTGTCAAGATAGCCGAGCATGTTTCACCTACCTAATCCACTTTGTTTCATCTCAGGAGACTGACGTGGGCAGAATGAAAACAGACGATAACTTCCACCTTTGGAAGCAGAAGTTTCTGACAGGGCCTGATGGACAAACAGGAATCACAAGAGCAAGGTTACCACATGAGTTACCACAAAAAAGTGCACATCTCCAGGAAAAGTTGCTGGTTTTAAACAGAGGATATGACGAGACAAGCAAAGAAAAGAAACTCGGTCTACAAGGCAGACTGGTTGTAAACTAAAGGCAAGAAGAAATGTATGAGTTTCAGTGTTAACACCTGGCTAGATAATGAAAAGAAGCACTCAGATATAATTGTGTTTCTCACCTCCATCGATCCAGTTTTATGATTGCGAATAAGAGGTGACCTCCTTTGAATGGAGATTGGCTCAGAAACTGGAACGGCACGATCAGTTTCATCTTGTGAAAGGTCCTCCAAGCTGGCAAGGTCAGACTTTCTTTGCCCGTTCTGTGCAAGATGAGAGATGAAACTGAAGTCACGGGCAGTTTTTAGAGGACAAAATAGTTTAGGGACAAATGTCTGGATGAGATTTTACTTGTCGTAACACCTCCGCTGAGGCAGGCCTGAAGCCAAACCCGGTCGGGGCGTTCTCCTCCTCTTCAACGTTTTTCACACCTGGACTGAAGTGAAGCTCTACATGGAAACGTTCCTCAGAGGAGATGTCCTGAAAACAAAGACAGACATACAGGCTTTGATGCTCTTTCAGCTGGTCCCTTCTGCAGGGGTTGCCACAGTGAGTGAACTCGTATGAAAGATTTGGAAATTGTTTTTCACTGGATCGACAGCTTCAGGATTACCAGGCTGCAGCACTTAACCACTGAGCTACTAATCGATATGAAGAAGAAGAATGTGCTATGTGCTGTCATCATTGTATGTTTCTATCCAATGACAAAATGTGTGCTCTGCATTTAACCTAGCCTGGTTAAAACCAGACCTTCACTTCGCTTTGTACTAGGGTCTGGGATTTCTCCCATAGACAACGATTTCTCCTGTCAATTTTTGACCGGACCAATCAGAGAACAGAAGGCGGATTACCGGACCAATCAGAGAACAGAAGGCGGAGTTTTGAACGACGTCGACTGACGTCGTCAGTTAAAATGGCTGCCGCCACGAAGGAATTTTCATGAAAACAAGGTAAAAAACTATTATTTCTTTGCTGAGAAAAAATATATTTCTTAGCTGACGTTATATCAGAAGTGTTCCTGAGCTTAACAGTTCCTAAATCAATTCACGAAATGGTCAAATCTGCTGGATTTAAATTGTTTCGGTTTGACATTTTCCAAACAGCCTCGGGTGCGCTACGAAAATAAATGATAAAAAATCGAATTTTATCTCAAATGTTTCATCTAGGCCAACAGTCAGTAAATTAGAGCCATATAATTACACACTGGTAGCAGAAAAAATATCCACCGAGTGGTTTCTGAGCTATTTATCTGATAGCCTGGACCTCGCCAGGCTAAACTAACAAAACTCCGCCTTCTGTTCTCTGATTGGTCCGGTCAAAAATCTACCGGAGAAATCGTTGTCTATGAGAGAAGTCCCAGACCCTAGTACAAAGCGAAGTGAAGGACAAGGGTCTGGTTTTAACCAGGCTACATTTAACCCATCACACCTGAGATACACCCAGGTGGAGCTGTGGACAGCTATGTAATCACCCAGGAGTTAGGGAACAGGTGCAGTTTCCCTACATTACTTGCCTTGGCAGGGTGCTCATCTCTTATGTGAATTTTGTCTGGGGGGGGGAGGGGGGGTTGTCTGGATTGCATGCCGTTTGTTGTAATGAGAGTTTTTAAGGTCTGGTGGGAGTTGAAACGGCTCACCGTGAGGAAAACGGAGCACTACCACTGTAGCTTTTTGGCTAGCGCAGCTGCATTGCGCACCACTAGCTTAGCGCTACGTCAGTGCTGGTGGTTGTCGACGAGGAGAGTTCGGTTTGGTAGGCGGCATGCTCAGTTCTGTTGACAGGGCAGGGTGCCCTGCTTTTATAATGGTAGGGGAAACATTGCGGTGTCTTGCTCAAGGACACCATGACATGTGGGTGTCGCGGGGAACTGAACCTGCAACTTTCTGGTCCCAAGTCGGCTGCCCTAATTCGACATCCTCTCAGCCCCCCCATATCGATGAGATATCAATATTCCAAGAATCAGTTGCATTTTAAGGCATTTTACTTTAAGGAGGAGTAAAATATATTTATTATATTAAAACAAATCTTCATAGAAGGTCACAAAACTTGAAAGAGCCCGTCTGGATTCTGATGTGAATAAAACAGCAATTTACAATAGAAACTAAAGAATTTTATACAATTTAATAAATGTAATTAGCCCTAAGAAAACCTTATGAGGAAAAATCAACCATATTTAATTTTGTCCATGTTTTAATTCATTAATTTACAGTATTTTGGTGCAGCCAACAAACATGTTTAGTCTAACAAAGCCTAAAAATCTTTCTATTTTTTTATTTTATTTTGCCAGATTTTTTTCAAATGCTCTTATAATCTCACAGTAACTTTATTACACTCTTGTGTTCCTTAGGAGAAACACTCATAGGGAATATGAGCTAATGTGCCAATTTATAAATGAGTCTTTTCCCAATAACTCAGTAGATCTGGTAGGGTTCAGATGTTCCCAGCTTTTCACCTGCCTTGAACACAGCATTACATTTGTGAGTTGACCTTTTTACTGGTACCAATGTGCATGTATAAAATCACACCTACAAAAAGGTGCAAAGCCAGTTCCGGTCTGCATTCATCTACATTGTTTTGGTCTTTTACGTCTGCTTTTTTTTTTACATATAAACATATTTGTAAATTAGTTTAATTGTATTCTACATTGTGAGCATGTGTAATGTTCTCAGGTGTGTCTGCAGAGCAGCAGAAACAAAGTTAAATGTGAACACTGTTTAGATGAAGAGTATTTCAATGAATTGGAAGTAGACATGACACATCTAGACCACAATGCATTGCAAAACACTGACTTTGACCATGTGCATAAAGGCTCCCGTATAACTCTGCGTACGTCCATACGCAGCTGTACGCACGTACTACGCAGAGGTACAAGCATACCACCGCAGGGCATGTATGCGCAAAGCTCAAATTTTACGACCGCGCGCGTACGCAAACGCGGTATCGCACAATAAACTGCCCGGCGCCGGACTGTTTTGTATGTGACACCAATGTATTAAATTCCTCTTCTTCATCCCTGATCTGGCCTTTTCTTTAATTTTTTTGCCAAAAGACAAGTGATCTCTTCCTCCTCCGTTGACTCCATGACATGAATGGATTTGTCACGAGAGAATTAAACTCAGGTCCAGCGTGGCTGCGGGAGGTTCTGGAGATTTTCTGGTGTGCTGGTCTGGTGTGTGGGCTGCAGGACCAGCGCTCCCTGTTTTTTATTTTATTTTTTAGAACTTTTTATTAACATATAAACACAGAACACTGCTGCGGCTGCAGCTGCCAGCCCCCCCCCCCCCGACCTGTCAATCAATTCAGTAGGCGTGTCAGCAAATGACCAATCAGCGACCTCAATTTGTCCCGTAGGTAAACGCTCTGCGCTGCAGCTGCTCAAAACGTCAAGAATTTGGTGCGGAAACGCAAGAATGTATGCAAGAACGTATGCTGGGGTGTGGGGCTGAACTGTCTGCGTACAGCACGCACATACGGACACGCGTATGGACTTACGCAGAGCTATACTGGAGCCTTAACTGTAAAAAGGTCATTCTGAAGTGGTTAGAAAGGCTCAAAAGTCACTTTCAGGGTTAAACTGGTCCGTGTGCTCATGTTGACAGAGTCATCCACAGCAGGTGATTTGTGCACGTGTATTTGATAATTTGTATGTGCAAATATTCCTACTTGTACAAATTGACATGTGCACATTTAAAACATCATTTATGCCTTTATCAGTCTTGTGGTATGCTTAAAAATCTTATTCTACACACACAAATCTTGTACGATTCTATGACTTTTCTTCTTCTTCTTTCAGCTGCTCCCTTCTTCAGGGGTCGACAGAACTAACTCGCA
Source organism: Garcialebias charrua (assembly GCA_038048925.1). Taxonomy (NCBI): domain Eukaryota; kingdom Metazoa; phylum Chordata; class Actinopteri; order Cyprinodontiformes; family Rivulidae; genus Garcialebias; species Garcialebias charrua. Next base: position 35,500 of record JBBPBX010007344.1, read on the forward strand.
CAAAGACTTGGTGATTATTTTTACACCGGATGTCCTTCCTGACACTACTACAGACCACTGAGCTACCACAGCCCTTTGTGTGGAGCAGAGAGCTGACAATCTAGGATGCCCGGGGGAGTAGGTGATGGGGGTTGAGAGCCTTGCTCAAGGGCCCAGAGTGGGGAAATGAGGGTGGAGGCAGGTGCGGGTGCTTCACCATTTTCTACCCACATTTTGCCGTTTTTGGTCCAGGGAGTCGAACCGGCGACCTTCCAATCACAGGCCCACTTTCTCTCTACATCACCACACCCCATCGATTCTGTGACTAATTATGAGACTAATTAATCTTCATATGTTTTCGACAGATCTGAAGGGTTCTGTTGGCTGAAGGGTCTTCACAAAACTCTGGACTGGGATTTTTTTAATACTGTGAAAAATCTATTAGGATGTACTACCGGTAATGGAGGAAAGCCTTTTTTATTTTATTTCCTCTTTTTTTCCCAAAAAACTTGCCTTAAACTAAATATTTTGTCTAATATAAAATAAAACAGAAATATGGATTTTATTTTTTTAAACAAAAGACCCTTAAAGAATTCAAATAAAAAAGTAATTTAAATTTGATACAGCAAACCCCCGAGTTAAGAACGAGTTCCGGACCTAAGGACCGTTCGCAGCTCGATTCTGCCGTAGCTAGGGGGTGAAAATAACGTCTTGTTCGTAGGTCCTGATTTCGTTCGTACGTCGCGGAAATAACGCTAACGGAGCGCCGCACACAAATTTATCGGCATGAGACTGAACAAGCAGACATACTGGGCCATAAACATGCACAGAACTTTATTTACAAACACTTATCTAACACATTACACCACACATTCATCCATAAACACACACAGTAACTGTACAGCATACAGTAGTGTGCAGTACATTAATGTTAAACATTGCTATTCAGCACAGCACATTCAATACTGTAAAATAAAATATAATTTCTTACTTTGAGATGGTCAAAGCCGACATCTTAGGTTGCCATGCGTTGATGTTGTCGGGCCGAGCAGCGCGGCGAACCGCGGCAGCTGCTCCAGGCCTGTGTTAGCTTCTGCTAGCTGCCTGTTAGCCAGGACATGAGCTGGTGTTCGCGCGGCGGTCCGGCGCGATGACAGAGCGATCGGTGATCGATCCACGGCTGCTGCTCCAGGCTGAGACGTCGACAGAGTTCACAGAGCAATTCCAGCTTTGTAATTTATCCATATGAGGCAATCCTGGACCAAACACAGTGCTCACAGCCAGCTACCGGCACAACAGAACTACCTAAAATGGCGGCCGCAAGTTGCGCAATCATGACAAAAACGTTTCATTTTTATTAAAAATATAATTTATAAAGCCTTTAAAACAACCACAGCTGCAACAAAGTGCTGTACACATGAAATTAATAACATTTAAACAAAAACAAAAAAAGAAAGAAAAAAAAACTTTTTTTTCTTTTTAAAAAAAAATTTAAATTATTAAATAGGATACGTTCGTAGGTCCGAATTGCCGTAGGTCGCAGGCGTCGTAGGTCGGGGGTTTGCTGTATTTTTATTTAAGGCTGAGATAGCTCTAAAAGATTGACTTGTTTCTTTTTTGGGGGGAAACAATGTAATTAAGCAGTTAAATAAGGTGGTCAATTTTTACCTTAAGTGCCACTAACTGTCAAAGTTAAACTGACTACCAGAGTTAAAAAACATTAAACATGCCGCACAACCAAGTTCAGTCAGGTCATCTGGACGGTTTCTTTAGTAAACTGAGATGTTTCATCCTTCATCCAAAGGACTTCCTCTGTCTGAGAAGCCACAAATAAACCAATTCCCACAACAATAGCATACTCCATAATGGGAAAAAAGTTTGCTGGTGGTAAGACAGTCTCCGGGACATCCAAAGAAGTCCTTTGGATGAAGGATGAAATGTCTCAGCTTAAAAAAAGAAACCGTCCAGATGACCTGACTGAACACGGTTGGATTTTATACTTGGATTATTGAGCATGAACAAAAAACATGCTGAATAATGTAAAAACACGAAGAACTCACCTTATTGTTGTCCTCATAGAGCATGATGACGATCTGCGTCATGTAGTTGAGTTCTGACACGGCGCTGAGGTAATCCATGGCTCGCTTCCACTGCTGGTCTTTCTCTTCCTGTTGCCAACAGACCCAAACAGAAACAAGTCTTTCATCTATAAACCTCGTCAAACTCTCAAAGCCTTGCAGGAATACTGTGTGCTCACATCAAGAAATCCTCCATATCTGAAAATGCTGAGGAGGGAGTGGACGTGACTCTCACTGGTGAAATATAACCGAGTCCTGACATGACGGCCTGGTGACAGGACACCGCGAGAGTACCTGCAACAAGAAAACACAAAACATCTCACCCAAAACTAATCCTAGAGTCCACAACTAAACTGACTGGTGGTTAGGTGACTTTCATATTCAATGTGAAGAATTACTACAACCGTCAACAACATATTATATTTATACCAGCATCTGGTAGTGACACACCATGTTGTTTCCTAAAGATGCTTTTCCAGTCGGGGTGCTTATTTTCAACACAACATGCACTGCTCACCTAAAGAACCAAAACAACAAGCAGTACACTGATGTTCCCCATTGTTGAAGGATTTACGATCAATAGTGAATGTTTGTAGTTTTAGAGACAAGTGTTTTTCTGGACTGAAATTTAATTAGAAATCAAAGTAAACCTTAATGTTTCTGGTGTGAGATATACAAGTGGGTAGGAGCTACACTGTGGAGAAGAACAGAGGGAGGCGTCTGTTGGTTTGTTCCGAAGCAGCACAGAGTGACAGATCCTGGCAAGTGGAGGGAACAATTTCATCAATGACCAGATGCAACATCAGAGGCAGGCTGTGGCCAGTGGTGGCCTTGACCTCCACAGAACGAATGAATGAACACACGCACTCACCCTAAACCCAACTACTAACTCACCAACGACTTCTTCTTATGGGGCCCGGGCTTTGAGCCCCATAAGGAGCAGTTGGTCCTCACAATGTACAGTAGTTGGAAAAATAGGCCTTACAATTTAATGAATACAAAAACACATGGGCTGTGTCTCAATTCAGGGGCTGGGTCCTCATGAGTGCGCATTTGTCGGCCGCATACGTCATTGCCCCGCGCGGAGGACTGTCCCAATTCGAAGACTCCTCCTCATGCGGCCGAGGAATGCGGCCTACTTCCTGTCGAAATCCGAGGATGCATCTGAGTAACCTTTCTGACGGAGGCTATCCCAGAATTCGTAGCGCCAGCAGAGATTTCGCGGGGGGGTGGGACTTTCTGCGTGCAGGGGCAGGACTGCTGCGTGTTGTTGAGTCATCAGCTCATTCTAACAACAACCTCAGCGCTTTTTTCATTCATTCATTCAACCTTTATTTATACAGGCTAGCCTCGTTGCTGAATCTCATTAAAATTTAACTACAGAAACGACAAAAAAAAATTGTTAGCTGAATATATATATTAGTGTTTCTGAGTTTACTGTTTGTTAAGAACTGATTACAAATCAGCTTATTTTACACGTGCGTAGCAAGGATTTTCTGAGGGGCGATCAGTTAAAAGAAAGAGTGGACCTACAAAAAGCAAGTTGCCCAGTAGCTCAATTGGTTAAGCATTGGCTTGGCGCGCAGATCTTTTTCTCGAAGCTGGTTCGAATCTCACTCGGTTCGGTTAAAACTTATTTTACGTTTGTCTTTTATTGGATAAAAAAAAGAAGGAGTTTCACAAACTCCTTCTTTTTAATCTCAGTCCCCATTTTTTTTATCCAATAAAAGACAAACGTAAAATACGTTTTAACCGTACCAAGTGAGATTCGAACCATCTTTTGAGAAAAGGATCTGCGCGCCAACCGCTGGATGCTTAACCAATTGAGCTACTGAGCAACTTGCCTTTCATAGGTCCACTCTGTCTTTTAAAAAATTGCCCCTCAGAAAATCCTTGCTACGCACATGAAAAATAAGCTGATTTGTAATCAGTTCTTAACAACAGTAAACTCAGAAACACTAATGTATATATTCAGCTAACAAATATTTTTAGCGGCATCTCCTTCTCTTTCCACACACACACCAAGCGCACACACTTCCCACCCATTTCAAGAGAACGCCCCACCCACTTCAAGGCCGGCTCTCCGGAAGGCTAGACCGTCCCATTTCAGCAGTTTCGTCCAGCCCACCCGGCCTTGTGAGTGCGTGGCCTACTCGGCCCAGCTAGGCTGGGTCCTCATGAGGACCCAGCCCCTGAATTGAGACGCAGCCAGACACACACATGCGGTGGCCATCTTGGATTTTGATGCGGCAACCCAATTTTCTAAAGGACCATTTCTTGCTCAGAGATGTACCGGTAGTCACACACCAAAATGGAAGTTGGTACCTCACTTATTTTTTCAAGTTACTACCCTTGCAACATGCATGGACTGAAAGACAGACAGAGGATATTTCCAATTTCCCCTTTTGGCTCCAGGACAGGAGACAATAACAGAAATATTTAAATGTGCTTGTGAGAATAATTCAAATACTCAATGAAATTTCTCTCTTGCACTCACAGAGGATGCAGTTTGTTGACAAACTCGTCCACGTGGGTTCTCTGCAGGTCAAGCTGTATCTTTCTGACCAGTTGAAGACAGTAAGCATATGCAATGTCCAGTTTCTCTGCTTTGTTTGTGCCATATTCCTGAAAAAGAGCAAACAAGTACACAACTTCTGATGTGACTGAGGAGTTTTTGTTACAATTAACTTTCATATCTACGAGTGAACTGGTAAATTACTGCCTTAAGATACTGATGTTCACAATTCAATTCAAGAAAACAATTTGTTATAAATAATCAACTAAATTCTAAACAAACATTTTTAAAAGTTTAGAAAGATAGAAAAACATGTAAAACCACAAAAAGCTGAAGCACCATGATATTTTGCAGAGATCCAGGATCTTTCAGCATTTAATAATTGAACACATGTATTTTTGTACCTTTTTAAACTAAAATACAACTTTGTGTTTAATGAGGCAAAGCAGGCATGAAAAAATTAACATGAGATAAATTTGGAAAAGAAATCAGGTCAAATCAATCTGTAAAAGGGAAATATGAAAAAACTCCTGAAAAAAATATGGAATCGCCATTCCTGAAGATGTCCTATCAATCGTTTAATTTTGTATAAAATAAATCCCAAACATGCCAAATACATGTAGCGATTATTTTTCTTAATTCTAACTTTCTGGCATTATGAAACAATACATATACAAATAAATACAACTGGCAGTCACAGTTGTTTTTTTTGGATCAAGTACAGAAAAATATTATGGAGTCACTTAGTGGTTTGTTTGTAGTTTTAAAACAAACACTGGCATCAGATTAAATCTCCTGATTAGTCTTTAGTAGAGCCCGACCGATATATCGGTAGGGCTGATATTTTTAGACACTTGAGGACCTATCATATCTGTGATAATTGTCCCATTATTTATGATATAAACACTTCTAATTTTGACCAACTTTCACCCCTAAAATACTGGGAAGCAGCTGTAATTGTACAGTGTATCCAGCAGGGTGTATGAAGACTACTTTTAAGTCATCGCTGTTCACTTAAGTTTCACTTTCACATTCGGCAGACGAAGCAGGGAAATGATACAGGGCAAGGTAAATTAACTGATCTGCAAAATTGTATAAAAGCAATAATAAAGTCTCTTCAATCCTCCAACCTGTTTGTCATTGGCACGTGCCTCTCAAGTTATCAAGCTAACGTTAATGGTCAGTTGCAACAATTTCACAACATTAGCCCCGTTGTCAATAGTTATAGTAATCAATTCTGTTGGACAGAGCTTCCAGTTTGTGAGGACATCTATTGTTAGTAACATTATCTTTGTTGTCCTCAATGAAATGTATCATTTGTCTGAAATCTTTACTTCTGTGCAAAGAAAAATAAACGTTGCTGCAGTCAATACTAATTAGACCTTCACCTTACATAACTGACTGTTTAGATAATGAACAGGGAAGGGTGATTCTTTATTTTATTTATATTTTTGTAACACACTTGATAATTTTATGGTGAATAGTGGAGGAAATAAAATGTGAACGCACGTTAGGAAGACTGATTTTATGACCAGTGCACCACTTGTAAACTACTGTGGGACTATGGGTATATCTAAAATCTAAAATCTGGGGCCGAGATGGTGTAGAGGCAGGGCAGCCGGCTCAGGACCGGAAGGTCCCGGGTTCAATCCCCGGTCACGACATACCTCGTTGTGTCCCTGGGCAAGACACTTAACCCCGAGTTGCTCCTGGTAGGACTGGCAGCGCCTTGCATGGCAGTCTACCGCTATCGGTGTATGAATGGGTGGATGGCTGGTACTGTGAAGCGCTTTGGGGCCCCTCATAGGGGGCTGGAAAGCGCTATATAAGTAAGCTCCATTTATTATTTACCATCTAGGTGGCTTTGATTTACTTACCTGCATGGTTGCTAACAGCTGCGCTAAATAAACAAGCTCTGCTCCACTCACAGTTTACTTAGATTCTTGTGGGTGGACAAAGACAAAAAAAGGCAGCCATCATAATGGTTAGCGGTGGTTGTGTTCCCTTCTCAATACAGTATCAGTATTGGTGATAGAAAAAAATGTCCATATGGTCGGGCTCTAGTCTTTAGTTATAAAAGGCTCCCACCACAGTGAGCTGTTGTATAAAGCAAAATGACATGAATCATGGCTCAACACCAGCGGTGTCAGAAGAATGGATGATGAAACTTCTTCACAAAGATAAATCATCACAGAACGTTGTTAAAGAGGAAGATGTTGGTTGTTCTGCAAAAGCCGAGTATAAAATCTGGACTGAGTTCAAACAAAATGAGAAGGTTGTAAAAGAGAAGCATACCAGTTAACCAAGGAAGGCAACGAAATGTCAGAAAAAAAAGATTATAGCAACATATCTGAAAACAGGAAAAAAAAGAGAAACAAATGGTCAGAAACTGGTGGATGTCTGCAACATTTAGGTGACAGTGGACTGAAGAGTCATGGACTGTGGTGACTGGATGAAAGGGACATGTCGTGTAGACAGATGGAATACAACACCTATTCCTGTGGTGCCCCGCGCTGTCATCAAAACTGAGCGCCCTGCCAACAAAATCCCCCACCCGCTGTGGTCAACAGTTCTGCTACTTGTGGACGGGGAGCGGAATAAGCAACAGGATAAGTTCGGACCTAGTATTAGTTCTGTACCATGTACGGTAACACTGTAATCAATAAAAAAACACAATAGTGTACAATGAAACTTTGGAGGCGGCATGGTGGCTCAGTTGGTAGAGCTGTTGCCTCTCAGCGAGAAGGTTGCCGGTTCAAATACCGGCCAGGGGACTTTCTGGGTGAAGTCTGCATGTTCTCCCCGTGCATGCATGGGTTTTCTCCGGGTACTCGGGTTTCCTCCCACAGACCAAAAACATGCATGTTAGACTGATTGGTAACTCTAAATTATCCCTAGGTAAGAGAGCAAGAGAGAGAATGGTTGTTTGTCTCATTTGTATCTAAGTGACCCCGTGATGGACTGGAGACCTGTCCAAGGTGTCCCCCACCTCTCGCACAGTGATAGCTGGACATGGGCACCAGTGACCCCTGTGACCCAAAAAGGAAGAAGCAGATAAAGATAATGGATGGATGGATGGATGAAACTTTGGACTCTTATTCCATCTGTTGAAAGGATGTTTGTTGACGATGACTCGATTCTTTATGATGATATTGCATCCCGCCACAGGACAAAGAACATGAAAACTTTCTTTAAAGGAAAATAAGACCAGTTTGACCTGCAACAATCATGATCTCAGTCCCGTTGAAAACGTCTGGTGGAAGTTAAAGAAAGATGACACAACTCCAACCTGCAGAGCTGATCTGAGAACAGTACTGAGAAACATCTGGAGTCAGATTGATGAAGAGTTCTGTTTGTCATCAGCTCGGTCCATGACTCAGAGAATTCAAGATGTTAGAGGAGGTGCAACAAAGTACTGATGGAGTCGTGCTTTATGGTTCCATAGGTTTTCCTCTACTTGATCTAAAGATCAACTGTTATTCACTACAACAATTATATTTACTTCTACTTTTTATTATTTCTTAATCCTAGAAATTAGAATTTTGAAAATAAATAAATAAATAGATGTATGACATGTCTGGGATTTGTTTTATATGAAACTAAGCAGCGGAAACAATATCCTTCAACAGTGGCAATTCCATCATTTTTGCCAGGGCTTGAAAAAGCAAAAAGCACAAACAATATCAAAAATGAGTAATATTCCTTTTGTTTTATCTTCTCACCTGTGGGATGACAATATCAGCCAAAGCTCGAGACAGTCTGAACAGCTCTTCTGTGTCCTGAAGGCCCAGAGAGGCGTTGTGTATAACATCGTACTTCACGCAGTCGTAGATGTCAGGAATCTTACTGATGTCGTAGCGACCAGTCTTCATACGGAAGTCTTTCTCCAGTTTGGACCAGCGCTGCAGCATCAGATCCAGGGACTCACTGTGGTACAGCTGCAGGTCTGATGAGGCAGAAATTTGGATTTTACATTTATTTAAAAATGAATTCATATAAAAAAAACTGCTGCACAGCATTAAGGTATAATAATTGAAGATTTGGTGAAAAGTTTGAAAAATGTTGACATTTAAGACAAAATACTGTCATAGTCTAAAATGAAATAAAAAAGCCACTTAAACCTAATTTGATTTTTGGGAGGTATTTGAAGAATAGAAATGTAGAATAGTGGTGTGAGATACAAGGTTTGATCCGAGCTGATACCAATACTGGTATGAATA
>JBBPBX010007344.1:54751-65573 GCA_038048925.1 Garcialebias charrua
TGGTCCAAGTTAATCTTGTTTCCCAGATATTCAAATCCTCGTTTCTGCCAGGCTAGTTTTAAAAGTTCTTCTTTCATCCTGTAGCTGGACATTTTAATAATAATTGATCTCGGTGTCGCAGCTGGTGGCGGCTTTGACACGCCGGCGCGGTGCGCGCGCTCCACCCGCAGCTCTGCTGAAACCGGCACTTCCAGTTTTTCTTTTAACAAAGTTTCTACAAAATTCACCATTGATGGAGCCTCGTCTTCTGCTCCTTCTTTAACGCCATATATTCTAACATTTCCTCTTCTGGATTGTCCTTCCAAATCCACCAATCTGGCGTTCATTTCCTTGTGCAGTTTAAACATTTCTGCTGTCATTTCTTCATTTGTTTGTAGTCGAGTTTCAGCGTCCATGATCCTCCCTTCCGCCTCCTCTACTCGCTTGTTTGTCTTTTTAATTTCTTCTCGAATTCCCTTTAGCTGCATATCATTATCCTTTCTGAATTCTCTCAGTTCTTTCAGAATGAGCTCCAGACTCACGCCGCCGGCTTGTTGCTCATCAGCTGTTAGCGCGTCCTCGTCCTCCATGTCGCTGACAGCTGGTGCAGGTGCGGTCTGGTCCACTTCGTCTCCTTCGTGCAGCTTTGATAGCGCAGACTTCTTAAGAACTTTTACTTTTGGTGGCATCTTCGAGCCCTGTTCTTAATTGTCCAAGGATAATTATTTCAAATTCGAGTCGTTTTGGGCTATATTTAACTCAAGCGTCGGGAGCACGTTTCACTACGCTGTCATCCTCTCGCTCACCAGCCCGGAAGTCTATCCGGTCCAAGTCTAATGATCCGGTCCAAGTCTAATGATCCGGTCCAAGTCTAATGATCCAGTCCAAGTCTAATGATCCGGTCCAAGTCTAATGATCCGGTCCAAGTCTAATGATCCGGTCCAAGTCTAATGATCCGGTCCAAGTCTAATGATCCGGTCCAAGTCTAATGATCCGGTCCAAGTCTAATGATCCGGTCCAAGTCTAATGATCCGGTCCAAGTCTAATGATCCGGTCCAAGTCTAATGATCCGGTCCAAGTCTAATGATCCGGTCCAAGTCTAATGATCCGGTCCAAGTCTAATGATCCGGTCCAAGTCTAATGATCCGGTCCAAGTCTAATGATCCGGTCCAAGTCTAATGATCCGGTCCAAGTCTAATGATCCGGTCCAAGTCTAATGATCCGGTCCAAGTCTAATGATCCAGTCCAAGTCTAATGATCCGGTCCAAGTCTAATGATCCAGTCCAAGTCTAATGATCCAGTCCAAGTCTAATGATCCGGTCCAAGTCTACGTCTTACAATCAGTCACAGTATCAACAAGTAGTACACCATTGTGGTATCAGTCATACAGCATAGAGCAAGAGTCCTCAATCCTGGTCGTCAAGGGTCACTACCCTGCATGCTTTAGATGTTTCTCTGCTCCAACACAGCCGAGTTGAATCATTCAGACTTTTGTAGAGCACAAAGAAGTAATTCAAACAATAAATCAGGTGTTTTGGAGCAGGGAATCAAGTAAAACATGCAAGATAAAATGGCCCTCAGGGACCAGGTTTGGACACCCCTGGAAGAGTCTGGACTGAGGAAGAGGCAGCAGTCTTCATCCAGCTGAAAGAGGGTCCATTTTAAATCATCAGGTTTTTAAAACAATGTTCTCAAACGGATGTGAAAGAACGCTTCATTAGCTAACATTAATTTGCTAAACAAAGTCTTCCATAATGACTGTTAGGCCAACTTTGGCCTGACTGAACACACTGATACATTCAACAGCCTCATCTGTCCTCTTATTGTTGGGACATGAAGGTTGTTCAACTGAGAGCACAGCAACAGATTCAACCGTGTCACACAAATGTTTAGAGCATTTTTTATAAACAAAGTATATTTTAATTAATTTTTCAGTTTTAAACACACAACAATACAGAACACAGAACACCCCCCACCCACCTTCCTTCCCACACTGGATCAGTCAAACATGCATAAACAACTAAACAGGCACTGACATACATTCTACATACAACTTAAAGGACCACCAAATGTCCCAATTTTTATTTTTTACAGAACCCCTAGGGTGTACCTTATTTTTTCCAGATGGATGTGGGACATCACCTCCTTTATCCACTGTACATATGCTGGGGTGTGTGGGTCCTTCCAGTTACACAAAATTAGCCTCCTGGCCAGGAGAGAGCCAAAAGCAATCACATCCCTCTCACATTTGCTGAAGAACGTGTCCACAGGGACCACCCCAAACAGTGAGATGAGTGGTGATGGGTGAACAGTTTTACCACATATTCCAGAGAAGGTGTCAAATATAGATTGCCAAAAAGTAGATTCAGTTCAATTCAGTTTATTTATTTAGCACCAATTCACAACAAAGTTGTCTCAGGACACTGAACAGAAAATTCACATACATAGAAAAGCCAATTAGTAAAGTTCTCTATCTAAGGAAGCAGCAGACACGTTGAATCTTCACTTCATTGCAGTATCCCATCCTGAGCAAGCACAATGATAACAGTGGAAAGTAAAATCTCCCTTTTAAAAGGAAGAAACCTCCAGCAGAACCAGGATCAGGACAAGTGGCCATCTGCTTTGACCGGCTGGCTTTGAGAGGACAGAAAGGAGAGACAAACAAACAGAAAGTCTGCAGTTTAGGACAGATCCAGAATGTATGCAGAAGTGTGGCTGGAGTTTGTTTAGAACAATTGCATGCTGGGTCCAGATCGGCCTTGATCTTGGACAACTTGTCTTTGGACCAGTGCAGCCTGTGCACTACCTTGAATTAAATTACAGCATGTCTCAGACAGATTGAAGATGAGTAAATGTTCTTAATGATCCTTCCCCAGATTGAGTCCAACATGTTCCTCCAAGTCCTCTTCCCATTTCAGCTTAAAGGCTGGTTTATACTTCTTGTCACACGTCTTTTACCCCCCGTTGAGTGAAAAAAAGTTGCGCAACTTCCGTCTGCACTCCCGCTGCGATCCCCCGGTGACAGCTGTCTTGTACATGGCCCCCAGTCAGAACTCCGAGACGCGGAGGATGCGGCTCGCAGCGTGTGATTGGTTCAAAGTTTGTGGGCGTTTTTTGTTTGGATGTCGCCACTCTTCCAGAAGCCGGTTTTTGCTTTGACATGGATAGTTTTGAAGAGAAACTCGTCTGTGCGTGCGCGCGCACACGCAAACCGTGTGTCTCTGCGAGGGTGGAGAGAGCTTGGAGACCACACACTTTGCACATTGCCCCCAACACACACACACCAATACATATATATTTCTTCTTTCTTCTTCTTCTTTCGGCTTTTCCCTTTTTAGGGGTCGCCACAGCGAGTCATCCTCCTCCACCTCACTCTGTCCTCTGCATCCTCTGTCCTCACTCCAACTACCTCCATGTCCTCTCTAACTGCATCCATATATCTCCTCTTTGGCCTTCCTCTTTGTCTTTTTCCTGGCAGCTGCATTTCTAACATCCTTCTACCAATATACCCACTGTCCCTCCTCTGGACATGTCCAAACCATCTCAGTCTGGCCTCCCTAACTTTATCTCCCAGTTGTTTAACATGTGCTGTACCTCTGATGATCTCATTCCTGATCTTATCCATCCTTGTCACTCCTAAGGAGAACCTCAGCATCTTCATTTCTGCCACTTCCAGTTCTTTCTCCTGTCTTTTTGTCAATGCCACTGTCTCCAGACCATACAACATAGCTGGTCTCACCACTGTCTTGTAAACTTTTCCTTTGACCTTTGCTGACACCTTTTTGTCACAAATCACTCCTGAAACTTTTCTCCATCCACTCCATCCTGCCTGGACTCTCTTTTTCACCTCTTTACCACATTCCCCATTTTCCTGGACAGTGGACCCCAAGTACTTGAAGTCCTGCACCTTTGTGACCTCTGCTCCTTGTAGCCTCACTGTTCCACTGGCCTCCCTCTCATTCACACACATGTACTCTGTCTTACTACGGCTGACTTTCATTCCTCTTCTTTCAAGAGCATACCTCCACCTCTCCAAGTTCTCTTCCACTTGTTCCCTGTTCTCACCACAGATCACAATGTCATCTGCAAACATCATAGTCCATGGGGATTCCTGCCTGACCTCATCTGTTAGTCGGTCCATCACCAGAGCAAACAAGAAGGGGCTCAGAGCCGATCCTTGATGCAATCCCACCTCCACCTTGAAGCTATCTGTCACTCCCACAGCACATCTCACCACTGTCCTGCTGTCCTCATACATGTCCTGCTGTCCTCATACATGTCCTGCTGTCCTCATACATGTCCTGCTGTCCTCATACATGTCCTGTACCAGTCTAACATACTTTTCTGCCACTCCAGATTTCCTCATGCAATACCACACCTCCTCTCTTGGCACCCTGTCATATGCTTTTTCTAAATCCACAAACACACAATGGAGTTCTTTCTGACCCTCTCTGTACTTCTCTATCAACATCCTCAAAGCAAAGATGGCATCTGTGGTGCTCTTTCTTGGCATGAAACCATACTGCTGCTCACAGATAGTCACCTCTTGTCTAAGCCTTCCTTCCACAACTCTCTCCCAGATCTTCATTGTGTGGCTCATCAACTTAATTCCCCTGTAGTTGCTACAACTCTGTACATCACCCTTGTTCTTAAAAATGGGAACCAGCACACTTCTTCTCCATTCTTCAGGCATTTTCTCACCCTCAAATATTCCATTAAATATTTGAGTCAAAAACCTCACTGCCATCTCTCCAAGACATTTCCAAACCTCCACTGGTATGTCATCAGGTCCTACTGCCTTCCCCTTCTTCATTCTTTTCAGAGCTTTCCGGACTTCACCCTCACTAATCTTTCCCACTTCCTGGTCCACAGTTTCTATGACCTCCACTCTTCTTTCTCTTTCATTCTCTTCATTCATTAGCTCCTCAAAGTAATCCTTCCATCTTCCCATCACACTCTCCTCACTTGTTAGAACATTCCCATTCCCATCTTTAATAAGCCTAACCTGCTGCACATCCTTTCCAGCCTGATCCCTCTGTCTTGCCAATCAATACATATATATTTATTTACGAACACGCGTGTGCACACAGGAGCTAAAGCATGCGCGTGTAAAGTTGACAAAATGAAGAGGATCGCGCATGCGCGCAGCTTTTAAAACAAAGAAAACTCTGCTGTCATGTAAAACTGTGCGTTTAAAGCGAGCGGAGACCCTGGGAGAGAAACTCGCCGACATATGCAGTGGGAGGGAAGAGGGAGGGATTTACTATAATGTTTCCCCCATGTCTTTCTAAGTATAAACACTCAATGCGGTCGGTGACACACACGCAATTACGTCATCGCTGGGTTCACTCAACGGGGGGTAAAAGAGGTGCGACAAGAAGTATAAACCAGCCTTAAAGGAGTCCAAACTGGACTCATGGTGTGAACTGAGCAGTGTATAAATTTTGCTGATGATCCCCTTGGTAGAGCATTCTTTTTCTCAGATGTGTAATTTTTTTAGAAAGAGTTGTTTGATAAGACTGAAGAATAAAATAAAGCCCAATCGTTTGACTCACCATTAGGCTAGCTGGACTAAGATCTTCATGCTCTATGGTTGATCTTATGGCTGATAATGTACTCAAAGGGGACGGAGGCCTCCATGTTCAACTATCACCCTCTTACAATGCTGTTATTCCTAGTATCACTCAACCCTCTGTGAATAGCAAGTTATGATCAGTCGATCAATGGTCCTCCTTTATCATGTGAACAGCTAGTTCTGGATGTCAACAACAAACTGGTTGATCCACTATGAGAAGGTGTTATTTATACGACTGAGTTTGTTGCAGTTCCTCAGACTGAAGAAGTCTTTTGGATTAAAGACAGAACGTTTCAACAAGAAGAATCCGTCCAGAGGACCTGACTTAACCTTGTTAGATTACCTGGATTACTGAGCATGCAGCAGGGTAGTTACCACTGTCAGAGTCAGAGAATCTTTATTGTCATTTGCACCGTATGTGATGAAACAAGATTATGTACGCAGGGTCCCAGTTACATCCAACAATAAAATCTAAGATAAGAACAATAACATCTAAGATATGAACTAAGAAAAACATCAACTAAAAAAATACACTAAGCACTAATATCATAGAAAACATTACTCTAAACAAAACAAACATCAGTCTGTATGTCATGTATGCTTGAGAGAACATCGCTTCTAAAAAAAATAAAAAATTAAACTGTTCTATAATCTATCACTGGGTGCCCGTTTATTCAGATTTTTATGTAATTTGATTTGATTTCTGGGTTGAGTTTATTTGTTCTCCCTGTGGGTTTTTGCCAGGTACTCCAGGCCTCCCTTGCAAAAGAGATCTGTGATCTCAGTGGGATTTGCCTGGTTAAATAAATGGTTAATAATACAGTAACAACAATAATTATTATTATAATAATAACAAATACAGTATACTCCAGTTACCGCCCACAGCCCCAGATACATACCAGCTCCACGAGGGCCATAAAACATAGTTTATGTGCAGCAGCAGTACATTGAAATGTGTATGTGGTTGTAAAAAAGTGATGAGTGCATTAAGATGGAGTCAGATTAGATTTGGGTTAGTGTGCAAACCAGAGCAGCAGGATAATCCCGTCACTGTTCAGGATGACCTTCACCAGCGCAGACCAGACTTTAAAGCTGCAGCCTGTTTCTCTCTGAGCGGTCCACAAACCATTCAACTAGTTTCAGACAAAGCCCATAAATTCAGCACATATAAAATGTTAAATGTTCAATTTAAAGTTTTGATACACTGGAGCGGATCGTCAGCTGACGGATAAGCACCACAACCAGATTCTGGCTCCTAATGAGATCAGATGATCAGGTTCTGAACATCTTGTTAGTGTTGATGTGTTTCAGGGAAAACAGCAGAATAAGACATTAAAATAAATTATTGTACTTAAATATCCATCCATCCATTATCTTTAACCATTTCTTCCTTTTCAGGTCACGGGGGTCACTGGTGCCCATATCCAGCAATCACTGTGTGAGAGGTGGGGTACACCCT
This sequence comes from Garcialebias charrua, assembly GCA_038048925.1. Lineage (NCBI taxonomy): Eukaryota > Metazoa > Chordata > Actinopteri > Cyprinodontiformes > Rivulidae > Garcialebias > Garcialebias charrua. The sequence goes on from JBBPBX010007344.1 coordinate 61,765, forward strand.
GGACAGGTCTCCAGTCCATCACAGGGACATAGAGACAAATGAGACAAGCAACCAGTCAGTCTCTCTTTCTCACCTAGGGACAATTTAGAGTTATCAATCAGACTAACGCATGTTTTTGGTCTGTGGGAGAAAACTGGAGTACCTGGAAAAAACCCACGCATGCAGGGAGAGAACATGCAAACTGCACCCAGAAAGGACCTCGGCCGGGACTTGAACCAGCAACCTTCTCGCTTAGAGGTGACAGTTCTACCAACTATGCCATCGTGCAACCTCTTAACTCTCTGGGGTCTATGCCCTCATATTTGAGGGCATGACGTCATGTCTATAAATAGTCTCTTTAAAGGTATTGTGACATGATTTTGTAAATTTGAATATTTGTCAGAACATATATATCTTATATCATTGAGCTCTGGCCGTTTTTGCATAATAAATTATAAATATATTAAATTTTTATTCTAAATTATGCTAATTTTTTCTCTGGTACTTGCTGGGATACGCCCCTAAAATTCCGCGCATTCCTGCAATACGTCATCAGTGTGAGGTGACACATCAGTGTGACGTGACAACGGGCAGAAGGCAGAGCCTTGCCCGTTTGTTAAGTGTGTTAACTGCTTGCCATACAATTCATTTCCTGAAGGATCGCCTCTTTTATTTGTGTAACTTGAAAAATGCCGTCACGTTGTAGCGCATTTGTGTGTTCTAATATCAGCAGTGAACAAGTGAGCCTTCACAAATTTCCAAAAGATGACAAACTTTGTCAAGAATGGACCAGACAAGGACCGGTGGGTCGTATGTCTGCAGCGACCATTTCACTGCCGATTGTTTTCAGCACCTGGTATAAAAGAATCTTTAGGATTACCAGTAGAGATGCACCGATACCGATACCAGTATCGGGTATCGGTCCGATACCATGTGCGTTTACTCGTACTCGTACTCATAAAAGGGCTCCGATACTACAGGACCCGATACCAGTTTCATTTCATTTCATTGACTATGTAAGAGTTCAAATGTAAAACATTTTATTTTTTTGTACAAGTTTGGACATACTTTACAGATTACCAATAGTAATGTACTTTGTTTATTTATGTTTGAAGTGTCTAATGAAAATAAACAGTTTAAGTTAATTAGAATGATTTAAAAAAATATTAATTAGTACTTGTATCGGTACTTGGTATCGGCAAGTACTTTAATGTAAGTACTTGTACTTGTACTCGGTTTTCAAAAATCTGGTATCGGTGCATCCCTAATTACCAGTAAGATTCAGAAGACTTTTAAAACCGGATGCTATTCCTACTATTTTTAAAAGAAAATCTACAGAAGAAAGTCCCACAGGAGCTACCATGTCGAAACAACGCAGGGACCATCGGAAGACTGTCCAGGAGATGAGTAAGTCTTTGTGTAAACATAATCGGAGGTGTGTAGTGTTTTAGATTATAAACTATTTATTTTACGTGAGTTCATGTTGTTTTACTTTATACACTTTGAGTGTATAAAGCCAATTATCACGGCAGATTATGTTTGTTCGCTGCTAACAAGCTAGCCGAATCAGATAGCTAACACAATAGCCGCGATACAGGCCACGTTGCTATGTATGTATTTTTAAATTATGTCTGCGCCATCAGGTAACATCTCGTTTCTTTCTATTCGGGGAGGGTTTATTAATGAGAGTTTTGGAAGATTTACTGTCTTAAAATGATATATCGCTGACGCGACCGGTAATAAGCCGAGATAGCAGCTAACAAACATTAGCCGAGAGCCCGGAGCAAACACGTTGCTAATGATGTATTTTTAAATTATGTCTGCGCGATCGGGTAATTCTTTTTATTCGGGGAGGGTTTATTAATGAGAGTTTTGGATGATTTACTGTCTTAAAATGATATATCGCTGACGCGACCGGTAATAAGCCGAGATGGCAGCTAACAAACATTAGCCGAGAGCCCGGAGCAAACACGTTGCTAATGATGTATTTTTAAATTATGTCTGCGCGATCGGGTAATTCTTTTTATTCGGGGAGGGTTTATTAATGAGAGTTTTGGATGATTTACTGTCTTAAAATGATATATCGCTGACGCGACCGGTAATAAGCCGAGATGGCAGCTAACAAACATTAGCCGAGAGCCCGGAGCAAACACGTTGCTAATGATGTATTTTTAAATTATGTCTGCGCGATCGGGTAATTCTTTTTATTCGGGGAGGGTTTATTAATGAGAGTTTTGGATGATTTACTGTCTTAAAATGATATATCGCTGACGCGACCGGTAATAAGCCGAGATAGCAGCTAACAAACATTAGCCGAGAGCCCGGAGCAAACACGTTGCTATGTATGTATTTTTAAATTATGTCTGCGCCATCAGGTAACATCTCGTTTCTTTTTATTCGGGGAGGGTTTATTAATGAGAGTTTTGGAAGATTTACTGTCTTAAAATGATATATCTCAGACGTGACCGGTGTCAGGGACTCTTGTTAGCCAAGATAGCTTCTAAAAAAAATTAGCCGAGAGCCCGGAGCAAACACGTTGCTATGTATGCATTTTTAAATTATGTCTGCGCCATCAGGTAACATCTGTAATTTTTTTATTCAGGGAGTGTTTATTAATGAGAGTTTTGGAAGATTTACTGTCTCAAAATGATATCTCAGACGCGATAGGACATGCTCCGCCATTATTATTTAAATGCACGTTGGAGCGTGCCTTCCCGTTGTCACGTCAAGATGACGTTTTGCGGAAATGCGCAGATTTTTAGGGGCGTATCCCAGAGAAAAAACTACCATAACTTGGAATAAAAATTTAATATATTTATAATTTATTATGCAAAAACGACCAGAGCTCAATGATATAAGATATATATGTTCTGACAAATATTCAAATTTACAAAATCATGTCACAATACCTTTAAACAAAGCACGCTGCATGTGAAGTGTTCCATTCAAGTCTGTTGGACAGCAGAGACTCCAATCTTTATAAAGTAGTGTTTTTATATTGATTTTGTTGTGTATTTACTTCAAAATACAACCAGAAATGTGACAGATGATTGCTGTTATATCATTGCACCCATGTTACTCGCACGACGCGCAATCAGTTGATTTTTTATTACCAAAAAGTCAATGAATTCAAAATGAAAGTCAAATTTCGGAGTTTCCCTGAACACACCACATTGTGAAGCAACCAATCACAACTGTTTTTCCTCCATGTTGTGTCTTGCACACAGAAACACAGCAGTAGTTTTGGTGAAGAAAAGGGGGGGGTGGGATCAGGCACAGATTACAGGTAAGACTGGCTGTTTTATTTGGTTTTTATGAGTATTTAGTGTGTCTGTAGAGTTTTGTAGTCGTTTTTGGTCTGTTTTTATAATGAAAGGGTGAAAAAAACAGAGAATTTGTGATGAAGATACTGTTTTGACACAGTCAGTGTAAATACTGGTAAAAAAAACGCATGGAAATTGCCCACTTTATGATGTGAAAAATATGTATTCTAATTCGTTTTTTACTAAGTTTGTACACAAGTTCTTAAAAGTTACCAATGAAATTTTCATTTTAGGCTGTCAAAATGGTTCGTTAAATATTTTTGTGAGTTTCATAGTAAACATATCAATATTTTACTAACACGGATTTCATTTTTTATGTTATTTTTTGCTCCAATGTGATCATGCATTTTGTCAAAATGAAACAAAGACTGTAAAATCATGAAGATGAGGTTGTCCTGAAAACAATAATACCAAACAAGGCCTGGTAAATAGTTTTTATGATGGAAATATAAGGCTAAATTCAAATTTATACCACAACGGACATTTAGACCTCAGACCCCAGAGGTT
>JBBPBX010007345.1:0-18034 GCA_038048925.1 Garcialebias charrua
AATGATGTCCAGTTAACCAGTGAATACAGGGTGCAGTGGTGGGTACGATAATCACAACCAGTTATGAATCTTAGTGCACCATGATAGACAACATCCAACATCCGCAGGGTGCTTGTAGGAGCATTCATGTAGAGAATGTCACCGTAATCAATGGAGGGAAGGAAAGTCACAGACACAAGGCGTTTCCTGACATTCAGTGATAGACATGATCTGTTTCTGAAAAAGAAACCCAGTTTAACTTTAGACTTCCTGACCGGGAGACCACAGACAGTACGGATCGGGAGTAACACATCTAGCACCATCACATTGAACACAGGGGCCCCACAAGGATGTGTGCTGAGCCCCCTTCTATTCACCCTGCTAACACACGACTGCACACCATCGTACAGCTCCAACCACTTCATCAAGTTTGCGGACGACACAACAGTGGTAGGTCTCATCAGCAACAACGATGAGACGGACTACAGGAACGAGGTGAGCCGCTTGGCCTTGTGGTGCGGACACAACAATCTCACTCTCAACGTGGAGAAGACAAAGGAGATTGTCGTGGACTTCAGGAAGAGGGATGCACAACATGCCCCTCTGACCATCAACAGCACCGCAGTGGAGAGAGTGGACAGCACCAAGTTCCTGGGAGTGCACGTCTCAAAGGACCTGTCCTGGAGCAGGAACACTGCAGCACTGGCGAAGAAGGCTCACCAGCGCCTCTACTTTCTCCGCAAGCTGAAAAGGGCTGGAGCTTCAACCTCCATCATGTGCACCTTCTACAGAGGTGCCATAGAAAGTGTCCTGACCAGCTGCATCACTGTGTGGTTTGGTGCATGCACTGCATCCTGCCGCAAGAGCCTCCAGCGCATCGTGAAAGCAGCTGAGAAGATCGTCGGCACCTCCTTGCCCTCACTGCAGGACTTACACAGCAAACGCCTCACTCGGAAAGCCCACCGCATGGCAGGTGATCCCACACACCCACTACACAGCCGCTTTAGACTGCTGCCATCAGGGAGGAGACTGAGGAGTCTCCAGGCTCGTACCAGCAGACTGAGAGACAGCTCTGTTCATCAGGCAGTCAGAATGCTAAACACTCTGCCTGCTCTGCCTCCCCTCCCATTTGAACTGCCTTAACACAAAAAACTTTCTCACACATTACCACTCAACACAAAGTTTTTAACACTGGACTCTGTGTCATCAAACGGGTTATTCACTAAACTCTCGGTCATGTGTTCATTCAGTTTGCACTACTTCTCATATTTGCACTAATGTTTGTATTACATTACTGCCTATAGTCATACTACTGTTTACATTCACTGTTTACATTTATTAATACTGTTTACATTTATTACTACTGCTTTACATTTATTACTACTGTTTACATTTACACTACTTTTATCTACACTACTGCAGATACATATACAGCATTCTCTGACTAGCCTTATCTAAGGATGCCAAATGTGCCTTATGTGCCTCACTGCATATGCCACTTTGCCTCTATACCAACATCAACTACCTCATACATATACTGTGTACATTAACTTATATGCTGCTGTGCCACTCTTTGCAAATGTCAATGCTAGAACCTTCAGTTTATTTTATAGATATACTTTTTATACTTTTTATACTACTATGCAAAAACTCAGGACAGTATTACACTTTTATTATTTCATTTTATGCTTATGTTCATTGGGTGTTTGGTGTTTTAGGGGTGTTTGGTGTTTCAGTGTTGGTGTTAATTTTCATACTTTTATACTATTATGAAAAAACTCAGGACAGTGTTACACTTTTTTACTATTTTATGCTTATGTGTATTAAATGTTTTAGTGTTTAGTGTTTAGATGGTTACTGTTGCACCGAGGGACTGAGAGAAATGCAATTTCGGTCCTGTGTATGTCCTGTACATATTGCAGTTCTGACAATAAAGTTGACTTTGACTTTGATTACAAAGTTACAAAATTCGAGTCTACAGACGAATAAATTAAGAATAAAAAAAAGTTAAAATTGTTGTTTGGAATTTTATACAGGAGGAACATGAGGCTCCAACTTTTTGTTATTATTTATTCTGACTACATTATTATTTTGTTATTACTATATTATTATTAGTTCTCTATTATGAACAGGTGACAGTTGACCTAGTGACAAGCTGTGTGACTACTGGCAACAATTGTTGCCAGTCATAAAAATGCCATTTTCTTCAAATCAAAATACAGAATGATGAAAATAAATTCACAACATGATTCAGAAGGACCCAACTGATAAAATGATATGCCTTTCAACTCTGAAAAAAATTTGGGCTTAAATGGGTTAACACACAGGATAAATACCTTTTAAAAATACTACTGTTATCAGGGAAAAAAGCCATAACAAGAAAATGGCGCAATGGGAGTTCACCAATATTGAAAGATTGGTCAGCTATTGTAGAAGAAATATATGAAATGGAAATGCTTACATTTTCCCTAAGACTCCAGGAGAAGAAATTTAAAGAATATTGGTTGAAATGGGTAATATATAAGGAATCAAAAACAAGCTGAATGTCTTTAATTCACTAACTAGAGTGGTACCGGAGCATATATGCTGTGTAATATGAGGGATTTGGTAACTTTTCAGGTAACTTGTCTGTATTAGTTGTTATAAGACAATGATGACCTTCGTCCCCGATGACCTCATTATTTATTTTTTATTATTATTACTTTTTTCTCTATTTTCTTTTCTTTTCTCGCTGTTAGTCTCAGTCTGTTATATTTGTTTGTTTATTGTCCTTGTTTGTGTGTAATAATAAAAATATATTATAAAAAAAATAACTCTTGTCAAAAGAAATGAAGTGGGATAAAAACCTTGGATGCAAATAACACTCTTTTGGTTGGATGAATAATGTGAAGACAAAGTTAAACAGTACATAGAAAAATTCTGTCAAGGTATAAAGAGTCAGTAAACTGTGATTGTTGGACATGAACCATGTACATGTACTCTACCTGACAGGGTTGCTGGTAAGGGATACTCGCAGTGAGTCTAGACATGCAAACAGCCGTTCGTCCATCACACCTGACTTCAGCTCACCAAGGAATTCCTGGGGAGCTATCTGATGGCTGTTTCTTAGGTTACCCTAAGAGAAAAAGGAAGAAAACATCCCTTTTATCAAGGCCATATGAAATATAATTAAAATGTGAGGCCAAAAGGTAAGAAGAGTGAGATTAAATGTTTCTGGTATGGATGCACCATGCCTGATTTATTGATATTGACACTGCAGGCAGCAGCAATAACAAACAATAAAGATAAACTACAGACGATATATATGTAAAGACATTGTGGCATTTTCACCCATTTTATATGCGTTTCAACTTTAGAAAACTGGGTTGAGATAATGCTACTACTATTGACTTGTAAACTTGTTTAAATTGATGAACAGCAATAAATGTGCTTCCAAATCATAATGTATTTGCACTAAACAATGCTCATAACATATGTGACTCCTCAAATTGATCATATTTTGGGTCTAAAACATCATTCAAACTTCAAAGTGCAATTTTATTATTTTCTCCCCAGCCTTGGTAAACAATTGTCATTATTTGTGGTTTTCAAGTTCCTTTCATTGTGATAAAAAGATCATTTATGGCTCCATCTTTCAGTACACACTTTAAAAGATTCAAAATAACTGAAGAGACAAAAAGAATGTAAAGTCAGAAATAAATTGAGTCAAGAACACTGCCAAAAAATACACAATTCCAGCTGGTGTAGTTTAGAAGATATTCACTTGCATAATTTTACTGGGGCACTCTCTGACCTGCCCCGCAGAGGGAGTCTACAATAACTTTCACAGAGGGGAGTATAAGGTTCTCTGAGTCTAGTACAAGTAGAATGCTTGTAATGCAAATTGAACAGAAAAGAAAGACGACAATATACAGTACTGAGTCATCTCAAGGCCACTTCTCAGACCTAAACCTTAATTCCATTGAAGGTGATTGGAATGACCTCTCCCATGCAACCAATAAAAACACCACTGTTAGGAGAATCAACTTCAATAAGAAACAATGCAGCAGCTACTTTTTTATGGTTGCCTGCCCGCTGATATATATATTCTTTTTACTAGCCTTATTGCATATGCCACTTTACGTCTATACCAATATCAACTACCTCATACATATACAGTGTACGTAAACTTCATATGCTGCTTTGTCACTCTATTACAAATGTCAATGTCAGAACCTTCATTTTACTTTATAGATGTACTTTTTATACTTTTATACTGTACTATGCAAAAACTCAGGACAGCATTACACTTTTATTATTTAAATGGTTACTGTTGCAGCGAGGGACAAAGAGAAATGCAATTTCAATCCTGTGTACCGGTATGTCCTGTACATATTGCAGTTTTGACAATAAAGTTGACTTTGACTTTGGTTCTTTTGAAATGCATGAGAGCTCCATGCTAATTATTCAAAAAAGTAACTGGTTAGTCAACTACAGTACTCAAAAAGAACAACTCAAAAATTACTCCAATGGAGTAATTAGTACACAATAACATTTACACTTAGTACAGAGTGTGTTAGCCTCCACTGACAATTTTGTACTTAAAGCTGTACTATGTAACTTTGTAATGTAGTCTGTAACTTTTCTAAAAATATAGTTTTAACATATTTCTTCACTCTGTCACTATCTACTGACAGACTGGTGTTAGACAAAGTAATCTCTGAAAAAAACTATAGTCCCCTTGCTTCTCTATCAGCATTTATAAAAACACTAAAAACACAGAGTGACCCGGACAATGACCAGCCAATAAAAACAGAGTTGTTTGTCACGCCCCAACCCACGCCCCCGCCTGTCCCAGCCCCAGCGCCGCGCACGTTCTCATTCAAAGGATTGCAAAGCGATGCAGGACTGTTTTGTATGTGACACAAATGTATTAAATATCCCTTCTTCATCCCAGAGCTGGACTTTTATTTTGTTTTTTTGCCAAAAGTCAAGTGATCGCTTCATCCTCCACTCACAGGAATGAGGAAATGGATTTGTCACGACTCACGAGCGAAATAAATCATGTCCAAAGTGGCTGGTGAAGCTCTGCTGATTTCAGGGTGTTTTTGTGTTGTTGAATGAGTGATTCATGGTTTTATTATATTTTTTAGGACCTTATATTAACATATATTCACAGAACTTCGCAGCGTCTGCCACAGGACATGTAGTGGGGGCGGAACATTCCAGACATTCCAGACATCGACTGACAGACATGAGGAAGTCACGAGCGAATTAAATCATGTCCAACGTTGCTTCGTGAAGCTCTGCTGATTTCTGCTGGTTTTTGTGTTGTTGGACAAGTGCTCCATGGTTTTATTATATTTTTTAAAACGTTTTATTAACATATAATTCACAGAACTTCGCAGCGCAGACAGGACATGTAGTGGGGGCGGAGCATTCCAGACCTGCACTGACAGAAAGAGGAAGTCACGAGCGAATTAAATCATGTCCAACGTTGCTTCGTGAAACTCTGATGATTTCTGCTGGTTTTTGTGTTGTTGGACAAGTGCTCTATGGTTTTATTATATTTTTAAAATGTTTTATTAACATATAATCACAGAATATTGAAGCGCTCCGAGCGGACACACAGCAGGGGGCGGAGCTGCAGAACTCAAGGCCGGGGCAGAGGTGCGCGCTGGCGCGAGCGTGGCGCCCCGCTGTGTGTGCGCCGTGCGTGCGCCCCTGCACAAGCCCTTTGAACGTTCGCGCGAACGCGCCAAGCTCTTTTTTTTACGACCGCTCACGCGCGCGCGGTGTCTCACAATAAACTGCCCTGGTGGCGGACTGGTTTGTTTGACACACAAATGAATTAAATTCCTCTTCTTTATCGCTGATCGGGCCTTTTCTTTTGTTTTTTTGCCTAAAGTCAAGTAATCGCTTGAAGCGGTCACCATTCACTTCCTCCTCCGATGAGGAGGAATGAATGAACTTGTCACGAGTGAACTAAACTCATGTCCAACGTGGATGCGCAGGTTCTAAACATTTCCTGGTGTGCTTGTCTGCTGTGTGGGTTGAAGGACCAGCGCTCCCTGTTTTAATTTTAATTTTTAGGACTTTTTTATTAACATATAAACACAGAACAAAGCTGCACAGCCCTCTGCCTTTTCTTCTCAGACCCGACATTCTTCTCAGACCCGACCTGTCAATCAAATCAGTAGGCTGTCAGCAAATGACCAATCAGCGACCTCAATTTGTCCCGTAGCTAAACGCTCCGCCCTGCTTCTGCTCAAATGACATCAAGTATTTGGAGCGAAAATGTTGGAGCCACACGCTGCTTCACGCTGAGCTCTGCTGTGAACCCCCCACGCACAGCGCACACGCGTGGCGCGGGGCTCGGTCCAGCGCGGAGCTCTGCGCCGGCCTTCAAGTCCAACAGAGAACGGACTGTGGCTCCCTCTTATGCCACATCCTGACCAAACGCGTTTTCAACTGCAGGAGCGTCCAGTTTACATGCAAAGTCAATGGGGGACGCGCCTCCAGCCGCGTCTTGGCCTCAGGCGTCACGTCACGTGCGTGTTGAGCGTGCTGCAAAAGCGTTTTCCGTGCACGTGAACCCGCTTCAGCCTCCAAGCACGCGTTGATCATTGCTGAAGTTTTCGCCGTTCAAACGTTCAAACGCCGTTCAACTCTGGTTGATCAGGGAGAGTCGGGGGGAGGAGAGGGGAGAGAGGGGGAGAGTCCCTATGTGACGCGGAAACGAGGGGGCGCGCGCACTATGTGACGTATTGTTTGTGGGACACAGAAAAAACCCGCGGAGTCATGGACTATGGAAGAGAAACTCATTGTAGCTGTGTGTTCGCGACAAGTCCTTCACGACCAGTCAAGTCTGCTCCACAGAGACAGAGATAAAAAGCTCCTCGCCTGGCGGAGTGCAGTGAGGAACTCGGTGTACCGGTAAGCTCCTCCCACACCCCCCGCCGCCAAACCGCCGCAGCTTCTCGTTCTGGTCAGGACACCACTGGGTCCAGTGCGTCCACTTGCGTGCGTGACGAGCCTTTTTGCCGTTGAAAAGCTGTTTGGTCAGGACGTGGCATCAGAGTCATACTGTATATGGCTCTGAGGGGAGGGAGCAGAATGATTTTACCTGATGAAAATTTTTCTAAGTCCAAGCGTACTGCAGAAACTACATAGTTCACCTTTAAAATTGATGCTGCTTTAGAGTTACAAAAGGGGCTTGGCTACAAGATGCCAAACTTCCAACAATTCACAATTTTTTTTTAAATGTGCACGTGTTCATTACTGCTAAAGAAATTGTTTCATCATTTCAGGCTATAAAACTATGGAGTACAACCAGGCAATGGATGCACAAGAAAAGGGCAGAGCTGGCTATGAGCAGCCCAAAGGAAAACAAATTGTACAAAACAGAGGAGCAGTTATCAAAAGGTCAGGAAGAGGCATGTCACACCAGTTCACCACTCCACGCATGTAACCGAAACATCCCCAATGTAAGCCCAGTTAATAAAGACTCTAAATGTTGTATCATACTGGACTGATGCAGTTGGAGACTCAAAGTTATGGGAATATAACAGGGGTTGGAGTTGCCAGCAATTATTTCAGGTCCATTTTGAGAGAAAGCTTGAGAGAACTTGAGAACCATCATGAACGTCACAAGACTTTGTGGAGACTCCCAGATGAATGCTGCTTGCCAACGAGTCACAGCCCAGTGAGATACTCCTTTAACAACCCCCAGGAGAGCGATTATAATCAGTTCAGCTTGTATGAACAAAGCAACTCAAGAAAAGCTTGGCATGATACTTATTCCAGAAACAAAAAAGACCAGTCTTCTTATCCTAAACACTTTGAGCACTTTGAGATTTTTGTTAATGAAAAGTGTGTTACAAATTAAATTCATTATTATAAACTCTTTGGATAAGAAATTATTTTTTTATTATTATTTAGTTACACTATAGTGCCTGCGGATTTAACTTAATAATGCACTACATGGCTTCTGTTGCAGGGACCTTGAAGTAACAGATTCACATTGGCATCAAACACAGTGGAATTTTTATTTTTATTTTTTATTTTGCTAGCTGCAGGCGCAAATAACATGTTCAGAATTGTATTTTCTTTACTGTTAAAGTGTTGCATATTTCCCGGAGATACCGGTACACTTATATCGGGTATTATCACTTAGCCCTTCTGTTAGGTGTTGAAAAGGAAAGTGAATTCTGCCACAACATGTTCCAAATATAATAATATAATAATACACCAAAGTCCAAATGACCTGACTGAACATTGTTGGATGTGATAATACAATTTTGACATTTTGTAAAGACAATGAGGTATCCCAGGCCTGAGGTACATGCAACAGAATCATGCAGTTAATGAAAAAACATGCACGGTTTATTTTAATAAAAATTGAACTTTTTTCCTCACAATTTTCATCTTTTTACAAAATATTATTTTAGAAGAAGTGTTTAGAAACACAAAGGAACAACCAATACTTTTCTTTCTTCAATTGTGTGTTGTGATTTTAAAATGTTTGATTTTTTTTCTTGAGTTATTTTATGCCTGAATGTTTCATTGGTTATACTATTTTTTTTTCCAGTAAGCAGGCTTCTCTATAGTTTTGAGCACCTCTACACTGCTGATCTAATTAAATATCTGTATGTTATTGATTTGGCTGAGCATACAAAGGAGCAGTGAGAGAAAAGGGCACTAATCTAAAACAGGTTGTTCAAGTTTAACTACTTTTCTAGGATATGATAGACAGAGCAAATATATTACCCATCTCAGCTACTGGCATGTAGCACTTAGGAGTCTTTATCTGCTCAATGTTACACACACAAAAGGGTGGCACTAGGAACTTTTCTTTGACAAAGGAAATGGGTTTAAAGGACAAGGATTTCAACTTAGCACTTTGAGATTTTTGTTAATGAAAAGTGTGTTATAAATTAAATTCATTATTATTATTATTATTATTATTATTATTATTAACTTGCCCACCCAGTAAAACCACACAATTACCTAAAAGCATCTCTGCCCTTTGGGAATATTGTCCGTCCTCAAATGTTTTCTTGACTGTAGCCAAATAATAAAAAAATTCCGATTACACGTAATGTCTAAACTTTGCTGGGTCTAGAAACACAAACACAAATCACACAGGATTTATTGAAAGATTAACAATACATTTAATGTTAAGAAATACATTTCTTTTTAATAACGGATATTGTTAAGATACAAGACTAAAAAGGAATATATCAGCAAAATTTGTCTTGCTGTTTTGAAGCCAAATTGAGGAAAAACAATTTCCTACATAGCAGGAGCATTGCAGCCAAATCAAAACAGGGGTCTCAAAGAGGTGCTAACAATGCCGCATCCTACGGTGCCTTGTAAAAGTTTTCTTACCACTGGGCTTTTCTGTTTTGGTGTCTTACAAGATGGAACTCAAATAGATCCATTTCAGCTTTTTGTGAAATAAACCAAAAACAGGTTCAAATAAGTACAGGAAAATTAAAAGAAAATTATTCAAGCGGGGTGAGGTACCGGTATTCAGAAATACTTATGCCAAATATTTTGAAACTCATATTGAAATTACAATAATTTAATAAAGCCAACTAAATAAATATGATATTATAACTACATACTGTTTGACTGGATGACTAGTTTTAATATGCAATTTGTATCTGTAGTGGGCATGACCGTGTCCACTTTGATACACTTGTGTATTTTTGAACTGTTCCAGAGATGACCTTTACTGACCTCTCAGTAAAGCAAGACATTTACTACAAATTATTCCATTTGTTGTAATCTGAGAACATAGTCACCAAAAGAGACTAGTGGCTTCTTTAATTTTATTCTAATGTAATCAAAAGAATAACATTTTGTCATTTTCATGATGTGTGCTTTTATGCTGTGTTATTCTGTAATGTGAAACTTTACTGTGTCACTTCTGCGCTAACGATGTATTCACAAATTGTGTGAAAGTTGAGGGCTCGGGTCAGAGAGGCCCAACCGTTTTGTTTAGAAATAAGAAGACAGTTAATCCGTTGTTTGCATGAGAATGACTCCAGCATTCTCTGTCTTTTCCTAAACAATCTCCCTCTGCTGAATTTCACCTTGAATCGTGATAACAAGTGAACTGCTCGACTGTTTTTCTTTTGAACCAATGAAAAAAAGACAAGTCTCTCTCATCTCAGAGTTCTTTCTTAAAGTTCTAAGCTAAGCTGGAATAGTTAGACTCTAACTATTTTTGTGCTCATTTCTGCTTCTTTCAGCCTAATTGGGCAAATATATTCTTTTTGCTTTCTTCTGCTAATTTAACTTTATTCTACCTTTTCAGCAACATTTTTTTAGTAATTTTTTTCTGGTTTAAGGTAAATTAAAATTTTTGTGGTACTTTCTGACACTTTCAGTGCACTCTTGCACCATTCTAATGTTCGGTGGTTATCCCGGGGACAGGTGCTGAATCGTGTTTTTGCCATGCGTGTGGAATTAGGCCTGTATTTGCAAGAGCAGCAACATTGTCATGCAGATTGCTTCAAAAATCCTGATTTCATTGGGATTTTAGCTTACATGGCTGATATATTTGCAGCTCTCAATCATGTCATTCAGCAGATGCAGGGTGGTGGTGTCAACATCATGCAAGCAGAAGAAAGCCTGAAGGCTTTTTTTTAAAAAACTACCGTTATGGAAACGACGAACCGAGCAAGGTGATGTTGTAGAATTTGGGGGAAAAAATTCATATTTTATAATATAAAATATGATTTTTTTTCGAACACCTCTTTTTTAATATATAAAATTTATATTTTAAAAAGAGGGGTTCGGTGAGTGGGCATATGAAACTGGAGGGTTCGGTAGCTCAAAAAAGGTTAAGAACCACTGAGTTAGAGTCTGCGAGAGTCTGGGAGAGTCTGCTGGGAATTTCAAGGGATGTGAACTTTTCCCAAAGAGCTGGATGGACGTTTAGTCACACGCTAAGGACACGTCATCCAGTTAAGGACTAATAACATGCTGTTATGAGTCCACTTAGAACGAGCGTAAGCTCAAAATTTTGTTTATTCCTCCCTGGAATAAGTTTATCTTGAAGTCAACCAGTAGCTGACATATTTTCTGATGATCGAAGCGGATCCGAGGAGACGTTGAAAACGTAAACGAGAACCGGCTCGGACATGCTGGACCTGCAACGATTCTGTACGCCTGAAAGGCTGGTGTCCTCTCTTTATCAGACTCGTCGTCGAAGGTAAAGAGCTGTTTACAAACGTACCTGGATTTCAGCAGAAATCTGATGGGAAGTGTCACTTCTGGTAACATGCTCAAGACAATTTCCTTTAAACCATCTCTCCATCTTTCCTCCTATCTCCTTTCCCTCAATTCTAAGCTGGAAACTATTTAAGTCATAGAGCCTCAGACTAAGTATGTTAACATCCTGTATTTATGTCTGTTGTGTTACAATTTAAATGTGCTGACGTGTTAAATTGCAAGAAAGTGAAATCATGTCAATCAAGTGTAATGATGTTGATTTTAGTTGATTTATTATAAATAAATGGTAGTGTCTCCTGGCATACCAAGCTAAAGTCAACGTTCTCTGTCACTTAATGGCTTTATTTATTTATCCATCAGAAAGATCACAGAAATATTGGGTAAACTGAAAAAGAAAGAATCCGTGAAATTACTATTCAATCTGAATGAGTAAATTAATTAAGGTAAAGAGGTCAGTATTAATATTGACCTCCTCATAATCCTTTACATATCTGATGTGCTTTTATGTACAAAATGTTATGTTTCAAAATACAAATTATTTTTCAGATTTGATCATTTATTGAATTACATTTATCACATCACAGTAGGGTTCCAAAAATAAACCAGCTTAGCACATACAAATGGCCAAAACCTAGTTTTTGTGATCATTATTTGTTGGATTGAAATTTGCAAATATTTTTTGATAAATTACAAACGCTTCAAACTGGCACTGTCACAGAAAGAACGTTGTGTGTCTCTCAACATTCTGTGAAACTGTTCATGAATTGTTCATGAGTGTTGCTAAACGTTTATCTTGTTAGGATGATTATAAGCTAGTTTTTCTAAAATATCCTCTGCTATTTAATGACATTTTCAGATTTTTCTTAATTGTTATGTATTTGTTCCAAATCAAATTTATAACATTAATGGCATAATGTAAAACTCACCGTTTTGGAGGCTGTGAACATATACTGGATGACCATTTCTCGCTTCATGTTGAGGCTTTTTTCCCTCAAAGGCGCCTTTTTGTCCTCATTCAAGTTCATGTCCTCCTGAAAAGAATTTACAAAAATATTTCAGAGCAAAACTTCACCCCATGCAACAAGACTCACTATAGTAAAAGACTGAAATTTCAGAAGTGGTGTCTAAGATATTGTATGTGAAAAACTGAATCCTGGATTTTTTTTCATCAAGTTTTAATATGTTATATACAGAACTGTTCATTTAAACAAAATGTGTAGAACTGAAATCTGTTGAGTCTTTTGTTGGCACCAAAACATTCAAGAGGAGTCAGGTCAGATATCAGAAGACTATTTGATCACAATAAGAAGTAGCTTGCCAAGAAGAAGACAAGAAGCTCAGATCAAGGAAGCATTTCTCAGGTCATTTTAAAATGTGAACAGATCCCATCTCTGCAAAATCAACATCGCTGGGGCTGAAATGTTGCTGTTCCTGACTTCGTAAAGACTCTTTTTTTCCTGTAGTTTTTAGGGTCGTCATCATGAACAGACCCCTGGCTAGAGATCCTTGGCCATCACAAGCATTAACTTGAGGCATATTGTGCATCCCCATCAAGATTATAAATATAAAATAAATATAATATAAAATATATATGAAGTAGCTTAATGTGTATTGTATTAGAGTTAGAAAAATGAGAAAGAGTTATTCATTTTTGTTCTGTTAATTGAAGATTATTATTGTTTGAACTAACTGTTTGAAAGAAGGGGCAGATATACCGGTAATAAGTTTTTTTTCTTCTTTCTGCTGCTTTTCATTTTATACATGTATTTTGTATTCTTATTGTTTATGGAATTTTTTTTTATGAATAAATTTTATAAATAAAAAATTTGCATAGCAAGTTAATAAAAAATAAATTAATTGCTTCTCCATCTCCAACTGCTTATCTAAAGTCAGGCTGCAAAGGCAAAAGGTCCAGGAGAGATAAGTGACACTCTGCAGCTTCTCCTGAGGGGATCCAAAGATGCTCCCTGATCACAGAGGATGCACAATCCATCCAGCAAGTTGTGGGACTGCCCCAGGTTCCCTTCATAGTGGAATATGCCCAAAACACCTTCAAAGGGTAGCGTCCATGAGATGCCCAAACCACCTCAAGTGACTCCTTTCGATGCAGCGGAGTAGCAGCTCTACTCCAAGCCCAGCTTGGAAGGAAGCTCGTTTCAGCTTCTTGTATCCGGTTCTTTTAGTCACGATCGACCCCTCATGACTAATGCCACGTCCTGACCAAACGCGTTTTCAACTGCAGGAGCGTCCAGTTTACATGCAAAGTCAATGGGGGACGCACCTCCAGCCGTGTCTTGGCGCCGGGCGTCACGTCACGTGCGTGTTGAGCGTGCTGGAAAGCGTTTTCCGTGCACGTGAACCCGCGTCAGCCTCCAAAGCAGCGTTGATCATTGCTGAAGTTTTCGCCGTTCAAACGCCGTTCAACTCGGTTGATCAGGGAGAGTCGGGGGGAGAAGAGGGGGAGAGTCCCATGTGACGCGGAAACGAGGGGACGGGTATTGCGCAACTATGTAACATATTGTTTGTGGGACACAGAAAAAACCCGCGGAGTCGTGCACTATGGAAGAGAAACTCATTGTAGCTGTGTGTTCACGACAACTCCTTCACGACCAGTCAAGTCTGCTCTACAGAGACATGGTCCTCGCCTGGCGGAGTGCAGTGAGGAACTCGGTGTACCGGTAAGCTCCCCCCCCGCCGCCGCACCGCCGCAGCTTCTCGCTCTGGTCAGGACACCACTGGGTCCAGTGCGTCCACTTGCGTGCGTGAAGAGCCTTTTTGCCGTTGAAAAGCTGTTTGGTCAGGACGTGGCATAAGGGTGCACCGACTGCAGTTTTCTGGCCGATCTACGATGACCAATTTCTAAAAAGTCTGACCTGCCGATTCCGATTTTGGCCAAAACAGCAACAAGGCCAACCAAAGTGCTGTACAAACAAACAAACAAACAGGCAACACATAGGCAACATACAAAATGAAGTAAAAAAACAGAATATAGACATAAAATTGCCGCAGATAATAAATATAAGTGAAGTTGAAAAATAAATGAAGATCAGACAATTGTTATTAAGACAAAAAAAATTGGTAAAATTGTTTTTTTCATGCAAGTATCGGCCAATTTCCCAAAATTAGGGAAATTGGGGCACCCCTACTCATGATCACAGGTTAAGGTAAAACGAACCAGTAAATCAACAGATTTGCCTTCAAACTCAACACTTTCTTCACCACGACCGATTGAACCAACACATTCATTACTGAGGTGAGGACCAGACCCGGATCTGTTGATCTATCTCCTATCTGATCCTACCACCACTTACGATCAAGACTACCAGATACTTAAAACTCCTCCACCTGAGGGAAAGACTCCCCAGTGACAATGAGGGGGCATTTCACCCATTTCTGGTTTACTTGTAATAAAGAATATTAACAAGTTTGTGTCGTAAAAATGAAACATACCATCATCTTCTCAAACAGAGCCAGGATTTCTTTTTCTGAGGTGATCTTTGAGGACAGCTCCTCAAAATGATGCGGGGTGGATGCAGAAGAGGTGGACCAGTCACTTGTGCTGTGTTTAGACAGAGTGAAGGGTGGTCTCTCCTTTTTACTCCCTGGTTTTCGAATACTTGCAAATCTGTCCAGCTGTAGAGAAACAAAAACACACAATTAGGTTTAAGAAATGTTTTTGTGCTGTTCTGTGCTGACTTGCACACACAACCTCATGACCTCAAACAAGTTAAAAAGGAAAGAAAGATGAAATTATTAGTTTTTCTGTGCAATAATGACAAAGACGATAGATACGACAGATAAGGACATCTAAATGGTTATTAGTTGAAAACAGAAAACAGCATTGTTAAAATATGTGTGAACTGTGCTAAAACAGAAAAACTAAGCATCTGCCTGACAGATGCTGGGTGAAGCACTTTCTACATCGTGATGGCAAAGAAAATTTTTGGTTAGTTAAAACAATCATTGCCCCGATGTCACTTAACCGAATGTTTCATAATAAAACAATGCTATGCAAATTAGTAAATTAGTTATAATCTAAAATTAAAACAATGTTAAATGGCCAAACAGGAAAATGTACATCAATATCTTACCACATCGTCTGTGATGCTTCTAAAGGGCAAATTCTAAAGGTGGGGAGAAGAAAAAATAAAATAAAATCAAGAAAGCTGGTGTGTCAACTAAGTGGATATAAATTTGATAGAAATGAACAAGTTAATGTCTCCAATCACCACCAAATCACTTATTTTCTTTATTCACTTTATTTTATGTTGCACAAACTTCTTTACAATATTAGATCAAAGAGATTGGAGAAAATAAGATTTTCTTTTGTCTGCTTTAAATTTTGATTCAATTAAGTAGCTTTTTTTCTGATTTACTAATGAATGAACGCAAGGCCTAATTCTGTAATGCGTGCACACCTTTTTGTTCGTTTTCATAACGCATGCAGGTGTAAAGAGAGTTGTGTGAAGCACATTTGGTTTTGTCACAAATGTGAGAAAATTTTTCAACAGTGAATGGGGAAAAAAGGTGGCAGTTCGTCAACTTGTTTTAATAAGAAAGCTTGCAACTTGGTTCTAATAAATGTGTTTGTCAAAAAGCCAAATATTTTTCTTCTGTGTTTTATTATTATGAATCTTTAAAACACAAATGATCATCCAGCAAGTTTTGTCTTGTATCTTTTTATTTTTTTACTAACTTTCATTTCAGATTATGCATTTATATGTTTCTTTCCTCTGTTGTTAGTCTGTGTGTGTGTGTGTGTGTGGTGCAGTGGAGAGGAGCAGGACTGCAGGAGATGAACCAACTACTCAAGATGACAACCAGTTATTACTTTACAGTAAGAGCAAAATAAACAAGTCTTAATCCGCCCAAATCCAAAGACAGACAGATGTCAACACCAAACTTTAAAAAAAAAAAAAAGAGTAAATAGTGTGTTGTGCTCATACACCAACAGTGGTATGTTCTGCAGGCAGAGAAGCTCTTTTTCACCTAAATGCTAAATGTTCTGCAGAAGAAAATAGCTAAATGGAAAAAAAGAAAGGCATTGCTGGTCACTCAGAAGTGCATGGACGTTAACAACCATTTACCGGTAACAATGTTAGTGTCATACATTTAATGATGAGTCAGTCACCATCTAATCTTCCTTGACCATAACAATAGAAAAGGTGATGCTTGGTAAGATCTCTGAGCTGTATCACTTGTATTAAACAAGTCTTATAATCGCCTACAAAGAGTCTGGAAGACAGAGGACTTGCAAGAGAATATCACTGAAGCAAGGGTGGGATGTTACATGTGTTGGTTGCAAACAGTAAACAGATTATAACAACAGTTGGTGCAAACCTACATAACATTGTAAAGACTTGATATTAATAGATAAGGGAACATTGTACCTGATTTGTGTATTTTTATAATATAAAGGCTTGCCAAAAGTAGCAGAATGGTAGCCTGGTTCAAACCAGACCCTTGTCCTTCACTTTGCTTTGTACTAGTCTGGCATTTCTCCCATAGACAACAATTTCTCCGGTCGATTTTTGACTGGACCAATCAGAGAACAGAAGGCGGATTACCGGACCAATCAGAGAACAGAAGGCGGAGTTTTGAACGACGGCGACTGACGTCGTCAGTTAAAATGGCTGCCGCCACGAAGGAATTTTCATGAAAACAAGGTAAAAAACTATTATTTCTTTGCTGAGAAAAAATACATTTCTTAGCTGACGTTATATCAGAAGTGTTCCTGAGCTTAACAGTTCCTAAATCAATTCACGAAATGGTCAAATCTGCTGGATTTAAATTGTTTCGGTTTGACATTTTCCAAACAGCCTCGGGTGCGCTACGAAAATAAATGATAAAAAAATCGAATTTTATCTCAAATGTTTCATCTAGGCCAACAGTCAGTAAATTAGAGCCATATAATTACACACTGGTAGCAGAAAAAATATCCACCGAGTGGTTTCTGAGCTATTTATCTGATAGCCTGGACCTCGCCAGGCTAAACTAACAAAACTCCGCCTTCTGTTCTCTGATTGGTCCGGTCAAAAATCGACCGGAGAAATCGTTGTCTATGGGAGAAATGCCAGACCCTAGTACAAAGCGAAGTGAAGGACAAGGGTCTGGTTTTAACCAGGCTAGCAGAATGGTGGCTAAAACACAAATAGTATAAAACAAAAAATATCAAGTTTGCTGAAAAGGATTTTCAAGTCACAGCACTCATCTCCTGACTGAGCTGGCATGATATATAAGTATGCAGTAGTAATGTGCAAAGAAATGTGGAAAAATTAACAGAGGGAAAATTTGACAGTCACAACATTTTGTCTAATTTTAGGAATTTTAATTTTATTAAAATTTTAAAGAGTTGCAATAAATAGGATTTGCATGGCTAAAGATGAATAAATCCTAATACAGTATGTTCTTTATATAATGCCTAAGTTTAACACTGCAAGTCAATCTGAAATGTTTTACACACATCTACCAATGTGACCCTGTAACCCCACTTAGATCCACAACAGCACAGTCATCACAGAGAGTGAGCAGGTGTTTCCATCAGGGGGAGAAAATGTAGGACATTTAACCAACAGCTCATCGTGGAAGTGGATAATAACAGTCTAGATTGGAAAAAAAACTTCCCAGCAAAGGTCTTTACTGGAGACCCAGACTAGAGTGTCTAAGCACTGACAACAAGGAATTACCTTGTGTTCACACGGTCAAAACACAGGGGTTAAACAGAGGTGAAGAAAATCTGTGTGATGCACAACTTTCCTATCTAAAAGCGGTGGCATGTGTGTGCTGCAGATAAAAGTTTAACCATTTAATAGATCAAACTCTATACTACGTA
>JBBPBX010007345.1:18064-36168 GCA_038048925.1 Garcialebias charrua
ACACAAGAAAACTATTTACAAAAACAGCGTAACTCTTGGAAAAAGTAGCTGCTGTTACAGACAGAACTCAGATAAAAACAGAGCAGGTTTACTGGCTCTGCTGTCTGCCTCTCCACACACAGCTCAGCTGCAGGCCGCAGTACTGCGCTGAAACCACGCCCACGCGCTGACACGCCCCCACAGTTTCAGACCAAGGGAAAATTATGTTTTTTCATTATTTTTGAGACTTAATTTTATAAGGTAAACAATGTTTTTAATCAGTCAGATTTATATGGGTGATTAATAACACATATTTATGTCGTGTGACAAACTAAAACCACACATTGAAATTTACTTTACACGGTCTTTAATCTTATAACTGGCGACTGTTTTCGGTCTTTTCTTAAAACAATCTTTCTCTGTTATCCTGAAACAACCTTCACACTTTCTGACATCTTTGACCTAAGCTAACTCCCTCCCACTGGTCGAACGAACCAATGAGGGAACTGAGCACTACGGATGTCAAACTCCCTTTAAAAGTTCCACTTCCTGCTTTTTCCTTCAGTCTGGTGAAATTGAACTATGATGTTTCGCCTGAGAGCTGGATGAACATCTGTCAAAACCCCAATGACACGTCATCAGCTAAGGACTCCTAGCATTGCTGGCTATAAGTCCGCCTCAAGCTAAAAAGCTCCACTTTAATGAAATTCCTTCGAGGAATCCTTTATCTGGAAAAGCCAAACCGGAACTAGTAGTCGCTACCTCGGTGAGGTTGATGCGGACTTGAGCAAGCCGCTGTAAAATGGACGCTGGAAGCCTGTAAAACGTAGCAGGACGGACGGTCCGTGCACGTAATGCTGGGGCTATTTTACCGGAGCAGAGACCGAGAATCTTCGCACAGGTAAAATGTTGATGTCCATTAGCGGGGTTGGAGTCTAGCGGACACTGCCGAAGAGCTGCCATGTTCCTGTTTAAAAAACATTCACTATAATCACTCCCTCTTTCCACCTTTCCTCCTTCTCATGCTAAAACTTTTCCTTACACTTTATTCTTGCCAGTAACTAAACTTTAAGAAATATTTGCCTACAGATATAAAGTAATATGTCATCTCGTTACTTGTTCTGTTGTTCCTAAATTGAATCTGTCGACATTAAGTTTATATGAAAATTGATCAGAACCAATCGTTATACACATGTTTGATATACTTTTATGATTCTGTTAAATAAATGATTCATCGCCTGGTGAATCGACATAAATTAACGTTTCATCCCTGTTACATCTCATCTGACCACACGTTATTTGTAAATTCCTTAAAAAGAGAGAACCCGTGAAATAATTGTTGATAAGGTTGTGTCAGGTGTAACCTGCTCAATTCTTACATTTGGTGTATTGGACGGAAAAGAAATGAGGGAATTTGAGGAAAAGAAATGAGATTAATAAATATATAATTCATCTAACGTGACATTTCTCTCTTCGACGTCCTCCTAAAGTATTTGGGCCAAACCTCGTTCAGAACTGGTCCACCTGGTGGAAGGATAGGTTCTCAATTTTTTTTGGGAACAATCTGCCCCCAACGTTCGACAGGCCACTTCCCTTCCTGTTTTGAATTCACTTTTAAAAACATCTGTTTTCACTGACTTTTAACCCAGTGTGATTTGATTTGTTGTTTAGTGTTTTCCTTTGATGCTTTAAATATTTAATTTTTTCTTTAAATTACTGCCATTGTTTTTTATATTGTTAAGCACTTTGGTAACAACTGCTGTTTTTAAATCCATCCATCCATTCTCTTCCACTTATCCGGGGTCGGGTCGTGGGGGTAGCAGCCTAACGCCAAATTTACACTACATGCGGTCCGGCTCCGCCCCGCTCCGCTCCGCAGGTCGCAGCAAGTCCTTACACTACCACCGCTCCGCTCAGGTCCGCCTGGATGCGCCGCTCCGAGACGCATGCGCGGGAATTGCGAGATCGCGCGATAAATCAAGTGATAAATAAGTAAGTCAGAACAAAACAATTCATTCGGTGGAAGAAGGAGAACAACAGTAGAGACTGCTGCCTTGATCTTCTCTCGTAAATGAGCGACAGGACATGGTTTGAGCAACAGGAAGTGATGTATTACATTTCAGAATAAAATACTTTATTTATTTATTTATTTCTTGTATTGCGTTTGTAGGCGTAGTCATAAATGATAGTTTGACAGCATTTTTGTACAAATAAATCCGTATAGAGCTAGGATTAAGTCCGCCCGTGGTGATTTTATTTTGTAAATACGGAAGTTGTGCTCGTTCCTTTTCCTGTTGGTGCGACGTAATCTTCAAAAGTTGACTCCGGCACAGCTCCGGCGTCCGGCAGAAATAGAAATATTTCTAATTTTGACGGACTGCCGTCCGCTCTCCGCAGCTCGCCGCCGCCGTGCGGAGCCCGTATAAATTCTCTCATTGATTATAATGGGTGCGTATTTGCTGCGGAGGTCGGACCGGAGCGGACCGGAACGCATGTAGTGTAAATTTGGCGTAAGTAAGGAGGCCCAGACTTCCCTCTCCCCCGCCACTTGGAGCAGCTCCTCCAGGGGAATCCCATGGAGTTCCCAGGCCAGCCGAGAAACATAGTCCCTCCAGCGTGTCCTGGGTCTTCCTCTGGGTCTCCTCCCGGTGGGACATGCCCGGAACACCTCACCAGGGAGGCGTCCAGGAGGCATCCTAACCAGATGCCCGAGCCACCTCAACTGGCTCCTCTCGATGTGGAGAAGCAGCGGCTCTACTCGAGTCCCTCCCGGATGACTGAGCTTCTCACCCTATCTCTAAGGGAGAGTCCAGACACCCTGCGGAGAAAACTCATTTCAGCCGCTTGTATCCGAGATCTTGTTCTTTTGGTCACAACCCAAAGCTCATGACCATAGATGAGGGTGGGAACCACGCCGGGATTTTCGCAGGGGCTTCCCTGGGCTTCAGCCCGGGGCCCCGGCACTTTTGGGGGCCCTGCCCCCGAAGGAAGTTTTTTTTTTTTTTTTGTGAACGGATAGTGTCTGAACTCAGTCTGCTACTGTTGGAGTTCAGTCAGAACTCTACATGCTTGCTACGTGCTTGAGAGAGCTGTGTCTGGAGAGGAGCAGGAGGAGAGAAGCCCACGCGCTTGGTCCCCCTCCCACTGCCGCGGCTGGGGGGGGGGGGGTTGCGCAGGTGCGGCAGGTCCCGCTGCCGCTGCGGGGGAGGGGGGTGCGCGGCTGCGGCCGGTCCCCCACCCGCCGCTGGTGATAAGGAAGAGAAAGCGGAGGTGGAGGTGCATGGAGAAATAAAAGGTGCAGGAAAGAAAAGTGAGAGGAGCTGGTGTAGAGGGAGCAGCCATACAGGGGCGGCTAGAGGAGATGGAGCTGGGGGCCCCAACCAGAAACGAGGGAAGAGAAAAAATGTTGAAGTGGCTGCACGGGCCAGCAAAATGTGTGCAGAGATGAGGGAGTGCACAGTGAGGCTGGTGCTCTGAGTTCAGCTGACTGAGCCTCGTTATCCTGTGGAAACTTTACTGTCTTCCCTCAAACAGGCAAAAGGACTGAGAGGAGTTAAAGTTGAAAGTCACTTTCCAAACCTGAGAACTTATGACTCAGCCAGACATTACATAAGGCACAAAACAGAATATGGGTTCACTGACCAAGACATTTTCAGATTAAAGAAAAATAATGAGCAAAGTCAGAAAACCATTCTGAACAATTGATGAACACCAGCATTTTAATTTTTCTTATACTCTTTTTGTACCCACTTTTAAACCTCTCACTCAACATGGATTCTTTTAAAATAGCATCTTTAAAAATCAACGGAGCTAGAGAGGCTGTGAAGCGCGCACTGGTTTACCAAACCATTAAGTATAAAAGCATTGACGTTCTGCTTTTACAAGAGACACATGATGCATCAAATGAGACAGTGGCGCAGGGAAGTTTGTGTTGAAGTCCTGGCAACAATAGCTATTCAGTGATTTTATTTTGTGATGCAAGCATTATATTCTAGTTTCAAACCCTAACATGTGGTTTTGTATTTAACCAGTTCAGGGTTGTTTGTAGTTTGTGACAACTGGCATATTAAAGTTGTGAGTTGTGAAAACTTACTATTCAGTCATTTTCTGCTCATCATCTGAACCAAAGCAAAACAAACAAACATATATATATATATATATATATATATATATATATATATATATATATATATATACCCAGTTTTTAGTAGTTTTAATAGTGTTTTTGTACCTGACTCTGCGCGTTTTTTGCGGGTGAATTATAGCCGAACTGAGCTGTTAAGAATTGGAGCGGATTTACCACAAGGCACAGCTGAAATCAGCAACGAACTCAAATCAGAGCTCGGAAGATTGGATCTGCTAAGATCATCTTTCTGGAAGCAGATGCGCTCCGGAGGAAAGAAGAGGAAACGGTGCTCTCGAGGGAAAAAGCGTGGCTGTCGAGCAGGAATTATGACGAGACTGCGGGCAGACGCTAAAACCGGGAGACCCCCGATGCCGGCTCTTTTTCTGTCCAACGTGCGCTCGCTGGACAACAAGATGGATTTGCTTCGTCTGAGAGTAACAACGTCGGAGGAGATGAGGAGATGCTCGGTGCTTTGCCTCACGGAAACGTGGATCAATGAGGACACTCCTGACTCTGTTTATGAGTTGGATAATAGGCTATTTTTCAGAACGGACCGGTGCATCGAGACTACGGGGAAAACACGAGGCGGTGGCGTCTGCATTTACGTTAACAAAGACTGGTGCACGAACTGTGCCGTTATCAGCAGGATCTGCTCAGCTGCTGTGGAGCTTTTAACAATAAGATGTCGTCCACATTACCTCCCCCGCGACTATTCAGCGATAATAATAAGCGCTGTTTACATAGCACCCGATGCTAATGCCAACGACGCCCAGGGAGAAATTCATGACTTACTCACCTCGCTGCAGTGTAAATATCCTGAGGGGTTTTTCATTGTCTCCGGGGACTTCAATCATGTGGATTTACGTGTCATCCTTCCAACCTTCAATCAGCACGTTTTCACAGCAACACGAGGAAATAAGACGCTAGACCAAGTCTTCACGAATGTGAAGGGGGCGTACACGGCGAAGCCACGCCCACCGCTCGGGGCTTCCGACCATCGCTCCCTGTTATTGGTCCCTAGACAGCTACCCCCACTCAGACGTTCCAAGCCGGAACAAAGAGAGATCACATTGTGGCGCCAAGATAGTTCCCCCATGCTAAGAGACTGCTTTGAAAACACAAACTGGTCTGTCTTCAAAGAGGCAGCTACGAATGGAAGTTCAGTTGACCTGGAACTTTATGCTTCCTCAGTCCTGGGTTACATCAGTACATGTGCTGAAAATGTATCCATAAGAAAGTATGTTAAATTTTACCCCAATCAAAAACCCTGGCTAAATAAGGATGTCCGCACCCTGCTGGCAGCCAGGGACACTGCATTCAAGTCTAGAGATACTGAGGAGTTGAGAAAGTGCAGGAGAGAACTGGATGATGGCATAAAGAAGGCCAAAGCCGCGTATGCACAGAGGATCGAGGGTCAGTTCATCTCACATGATCCACGGAGCATGTGGCAGGGCATCAAATGCTTAACAGACTACAAGGGCAAAAGCAAACAATGCCCCAGGGACCCATCCCTGCCTGATGCCCTCAATAAGTTTTATGCACGTTTTGAAGATCCAAACAGACCAGCTAGCACCAGACTCACCTCATCACCAGACGAGGAGCACCTCAAAGTGACCGCAGCAGAAGTGAGAGGTAGTCTCAGAAGGATCAACCCTCATAAAGCTACGGGTCCAGACAACATCCCAGGGAAAGTTCTGAAGGAATGTGCGGACCAGCTCTGTGAGGTGCTGGCTGACGTCTTCACCACCTCACTTTCACTGGAGTCAGTTCCCACCTGCCTGAAGACTGCCACCATCATCCCAGTCCCAAAAAGCTCCACAGTGACTGGTCTGAATGACTATAGACCGGTGGCTCTCACCCCGATAGTCGCTAAATGTTTTGAGAAACTGGTCATGTCCCACATCAAGACAACCGTCAACATCAGCGAGGACCCTCATCAATATGCATACCGCGAGAACCGATCAACAGAGGACGCCATCTCCTCTGTGGTCCACACTGCTCTCACCCACCTGGATCAGAAGGACTCATACGTGCGTCTGCTCTTTGTGGACTTCACATCTGCTTTCAACACCATGATCCCCCAAACTCTGATAGACAAACTATCCACACTTGGACTAAGCCCCTCCATCTGTAACTGGGTACTAGACTTCTTAACAAACAGACCACAGTCCGTGAAGATCCACAACTTCTCCTCCTCCACCATCACCCTCAGCACTGGCTCTCCTCAAGGATGTGTGCTGAGCCCTCTTCTGTTCACTCTGCTCACATATGATTGTACAGCCACACATCCAGGCTGTCATATTGTTAAGTTTGCAGATGATACAGCTGTGGTGGGATGCATCACAGATAATGATGAATCCAGCTACAGACAGGAGGTGGAACATCTGGAGAGCTGGTGCAAAGAGAACAACCTTCACATGAATGTGAAGAAGACGAAGGAGATGATTGTGGACTTCAGAAGGAACAAACACACCCACACCCCACTGTATATAGGTGGATCTGCGGTGGAGGTGGTCTCCAGCTACAAGTACCTGGGTGTACACTTGAATGATAACCTCAGCTGGAGCAATAACACCACCAGCCTGATCAAGAAAGGACATCAAAGACTCTACTTCCTCAGACGGCTGAGACGAGCTGGTCTGAGAAGCTCAGTCCTCACCTCGTTCTACAGGTGTGCAGTGGAGAGCGTCCTGTGCTCCAGCATCAACGTGTGGCATGGAGGCTGCACAGTTGCAGAGAGGAAAGCTCTACAGAGAGTGGTGAAGGCTGCACAGAAGTCTGTGGGAGTCAGTCTCCCCACCATCACAGACATTTACACCTCCAGATGCAGAAAAAGAGCCACCTGCATCATGAAAGACCTCACTCACCCAGCACACTCACTCTTTGCACCACTCCCCTCGGGACGGAGGTTGAGGAGCATCAAATGTAGAACCACTAGACTGAGGAACAGCTTCTACCCTGAGGCTGTCAGACTCATGAATAAATAAATAATAAGAATAAACACTGCAAAATGTCACATCATGTTGATACTGATCTGTTTCTTGTTGCTGTGTTCATCTGTGACCATCTGCTCATAATGACTCATGTTCGTGCTGCTGTTTATAATGATGTTTTTCTACTACATTAGGGCTTAGTGTATTACTAGCTGATGTCTCTCTTAGTTAATCCTAGATGTTATTATTGTTTTTCTCTTGCATTTGTTGTTGGATGTAACTGGGACCCTGTGTACATAATCTCGTTTTCAACACATGTACTACATGCGGTGCAAATGACAATAAATTCTCTCTGACTCTGACTCTCTCTGACTCTGAAAATGTTTTGATAGGTAAAAACATTATATCATAACTTTACTCAGTTTCTATCTCAGTAATCCAGTCACACACACACACACACACACACACGCACGCACTCACGCACGCACGCACGCACGCACGCACGCACGCACGCACGCATGCACACTAAAGGCGCAGCCAGCTTCTTGTCAGTACCAAAAACTCTATTTCAAAATCAGAACATCTTCTCATCCCCCTTAACAACTCTCTGCTATCCCCCTCCCCTCAGGTCAAGAGTCTCGTGTCATCCTCGACACCACTCTCTCCTTCACTTCACACATCAACAATATTACTTGGTCTGCCTATTTCCACCTCCGTAATATTAACCGTCTCCGTCCTTCTCTCACACCCCGCTCCACAGCCATCCTGGTGCATAGTCTTGTGACTTCCCGTATCGATTACTGCAACTTAGTTGCAATTAAATCTTAGTTGATATTATTATTGATTTTACTTGATTTTATCACTTGTTTTATTTGCTGTAGCACTTAGAGATTTTTATTAATGAAAAGTGCGGTATAAATTGAATTTATTATTATTATTATTATTAACTCCCTTCTCTACGGCCTCCCCAACAAGTCTCTCCACAAGTTACAGATGGTCCAGAACTCAGCTGCCCGTGTCATCACTCAAACCTCCTCCTATAACCACATCACTCCTGTCCTGCAGCAGCTCCACTGGCTCCCGGTTAAATCACGCATCATCTTCAAAATTCTACTCCTCATGTTCAAAGCTATCCACAACCTTGCCCCTCCTTATCTATCTGACCTCCTACAAATCTCCATCCCATCACGCTCTCTCAGATCCTCCTCTTTGCTACATCTCCATGTACTGTACCCTCTGCCCACCTCTCCACCATGGGGAGCAGGGCCTTCACCTGCTCTGCCCCTCACCTCTGGAACGCTCTACCGCCAGACCTCCGAAACACCACCTCCCTTTCTCTGTTCAAGACTGCTCTGAAAACACATCTCTTTAGACTAGCTTATCATTAACTTTACTAAATGTATTTTTATTATTTTGTATTTTATATTCTTTATGTATTTTATATTTCAATTTATTCCTGCTGATGTTTGAACTGTGTTTGTTTGTTTTTACACAATCTCTGTGATAATGTTTCTTGCTGTGAAGTAGGGGTGCAAATCTCTCAGTGTCTGAAGAATTGATTCAGTTCCGATTTTTGATGCACCTATTCGATTAAAATCGATTTTCGATTCTAAAACGAGTTTCATTCCAGGATCGATTTTCGATTCAGAATCAATTTTCGATTCTGAAACGATTTTCGATTCTGAAAAAAATTTCAATTGAAATCATGAAAAGATTAAACAATAATGTAAACAAATAAAACATTTATTTAAAACAATAATGTGTGCTTTTAGCAAACATTAATAATGTCAAATAAGACAGTATAATACAGCAGGCTGAATTGTGAGCAGATGGGTATATGAATAGAATGCAGCAGCTTTAATCGGGTCCCGGAGGTCACTGGTGTCTATACAGGTGGTCCCCAACTTACGAGCGAGTTCCGTTCCTACGACTGTCTCGTAACACGAAATCTCGTACGTTGGAACACGAAACACGTGTCGCTCGTAAGTCCGGATTTTCAGTCATAAGTCGGAAAATGTATGCTAGCGCTACTACGAACACTTGTTTTTCATCACAAATGTTCATACTAGTTCATAAACATGCTCAGAAACTTGTTTCAAAATGGTTAACTAACACACTTTCATCTAAAAACACATAAAAGTGCTGTATTTTTTGTATGTTCGTTACAAATTTACTGCTCGTTCGCCAGCTCGTAAGTCCAGAACCTCGTAAGTAAGAGCGCTCGTAAGTCTGGGACTTACCTGTATCCAGCAGTCACTGTGCGAGAGGCAGGGGACACCCTGGACATGTCTCCAGTCCATCACAAATAATTCAAAATACAAATGTAAACAAAGATTTCAGCCTACTGTATTGCATAAACATTTAATTCAAAATAAAATAGACTTCAAAATCATATTGCATTCATCTATGTTTCAAATGTGTATGGATGGATTTGGTTTAAAAGATTTGTTTGGTAAATCTTTTCAACAAAAGCCATCTATCCATCATCTTTACCCGCTTTATCGGGGAGGGGACCACAGATCCAAAATTCACTTTTTAATGGGTTTTTTTTACTCAACTTTGGTTATGTACTTCTTAAAAAAACAGTCCTAGGGCCAAAAAAATGCACCCAGTGGTATATTTACTCTAAGTATATTTATTTTTCAGTGATATAAATGTCTCGTTTTCAAATCCTGCAGCTTGTGACGTCACAAGCGCCAGGACAACCCACCCCAACCTGAGTCCAGCCCCTCACCTAGCAACCCCTGGTGATGCTCCACCCACTTCAGTATAAAAGACGTGACGGTTGTTTTTCCTGATTTCATCTCATCTTTTGTTTAAATGTTCTTAATTTCATGTGTACAGCACTTTGTTGCAGCTGTGGTTGTTTTAAATGGCTTTATAAATAANTAAAAAAAAATAATAAAAAAAATAAAATAATGCCTGATGCATGCTCAATAATCCAGGTAGAAAAATCCAAAAAAGCTAAGTCTGGTCCTCTGGACATTCAAAAAACAAAACAAAACAAAGCAAAAAAAAAACTGTAGAAACGTTTCGTCTTTCGTCCGAAAGACTTCCTCAGTCTGAGAAGCTGAGTTCAGCTCAGTCTTATAAATAGCACCCTCCCACAGTGGATCAACCAGTTGGCTGATGACAGCCGAAACCAGCTGCTCACATGATCAAGGAGGACCATCAGCCTGACGATGGATCGTTAACACCCTGATGATGAAAAAAAAAAGAATGGCTCCTAAAGTTAAATGTTGCGTTGTTGGCTGCATTACACAACATGTGTTGATACACACTCTTCCAGTCTCAGAGAGCAGAGATGCGTGGCTTAATTTTATTTTTAATGGCAATGTCCAGGCGACATTACCGTAGAAGAATTACACTTCTTATACGATGAAGGACTACTTTCGTACAACTGCCAGTTTGGTTGAGTGGTTAGCGCGCTCGAACGCCACTCGGGAGACCTGGGTTCGCATCTTGTCCATGATCTTTTTTTTTCCCCCCCCTTTTTTTTTTAAAACTCCTGGCGCAGATAATGGAGCACTAAGCAGATTTAAAATTGATAGTTTTCAGATGGGAACAGATGTGTGCATGTTTGTGTGAGTGTGTGTGTCGGGCCAGCACGGCTCCTCGGAGAAACACAGATAAAAAGATAGCCCCGCTGTGAGTGTGTGTGTGTGCTTTGCTCCATCCAGCTCGCGCGCACAGGCAGAGGGTGGGAGAGTCAGAGGAGACATTACAGAGGAAGAATAAAAAATGACACGACAACTTGTACACTCTGATCTGTCGTGGTCCAGTTCAGCTCAGTCTCAGTCCTCGTCTGCCTTTGGAGGGCGGAGTTAATGCAAGCAGAACTTTGAAGGGCGTGCCACGAGATCTCATTATCATAAACCGGTCGTTCAAAACGAAAGTTAAAAATGGCAGAATTAAAAAGGGTATAATTGATTATCTAAGAATTATTTTGTGTATTAAATTGAATAAACAGTGTCTGGTAACCCCAAAGAAATACCATAAAAATTTTAAAAACATATCTGTGGTCTCCTTTAAATTATAATTATCCACACTCTGTTCACTTCTCTTGAATTTAGGTATGCTATTTTAAATAACTGCACAGTATTTTGTTCTTATGCTGTAAATATGTCCTTAGACTCCTTCATTTTCTGTTTTTGATATTTTCTACCTTTGTGTGAGTCTCCCTTGTTTGAGTTACCTATTTTGCAGCTGGAACACCTGAACGTATCTGGATGACGTAAATAATATGGTAGTCCAAGGTTTTTTTTTTAGCTGTTTGGCTCCTCCCACTGCCCCCTCCCTCCTAACATTCCGCGCACGCGTAGAAGCAACAAGCTACTAGCAGCAACAGCTAGCCGTGGCCAGAAGCTATCGCAGTTGGAGACGAGGCTCAGTAACATGTAAAAGTTTACAAACATCGATCTTCGTCTTAAATAGACGCAAGACCAACGTTTGACGAATCTCGAAACGACTGAGGAGATCGTGGATTTTATCTCGGTTATGTAATAGCAAGTTTTTAATGCGTACTAAAGAGCTTCAAGTGTGCGAAAAGTCGCTGGGTCTGTTTTCGTCGTTGAACAAGATGGCAGCAGAAACAGCAGCACCGACGCAGAGTTTCACACTAGTGGTGCGGATCCTCGGTGTTCGACTGTTTTTTGACGCACTGGGTGGTACAATTTACTTGAAGGTATGTAATCTTAATTTGAAGGTATGTAATCTTATCTGTAATAAGTCGCTGTAGATAGACTTTCGCTGGTATGCTGGTTTTTTTAACGTTCAGGGGAGCGCTCGCAGTTAGCCTGTTTGCTAACTTTAATCTTATCTTTAGTAGGCAGGTGTTAGCCTCAAAAGCTAATCAGTTAAGTGAACTGCAGATTAATTTTATTTTGCTGAGTTGAATTCTAGCAGACCGCCTGTTTGTTGGATTTTAATATTGCTACATTTTAGTTTTGTAATTTGTAGCTGTGTAAACACACTGTTGATCATTTGCTTCAAGTAAACAAAAAAATGGTAGTGTGGCTATGTAAGTAAACTTTTTGAGTAGGTTATCCCACAAACCGTCACGCCACCATCATTTGTCACAGCAGAAGTTCCAACAGGTGTGTTGCCCATCCCCCTAACTCGCACGTACGTCACACACTGTGCCCTTTTTCCTGCATATGTTAACCGTCACTTGGATCCGTCTGTGGCAAACTGAGGTGTTTTACAGATGTAAAAATATGCCAGCTGAACACGCAAACACTCACCCCAAAAATACACCACACGCGTTCCAGCTCCGCCCCGCTCCGGTCCGACCTCCGCAGCAAATACGCACCCTTTATAATCAATGAGATAAAGTACACTGGCTCCGCACGGCGGCGGTGAGCTGCGGAGAGCGGACGGCAGTCCGTCAAAATTAGAAATTTTTCTATTTCTGCCGGATGACGGAGCTGTGCCGGAGTCAATTTTTGAAGATTACGTCGCACCAACAGGAAAAGGAACGAGCACAACTTCCGTATTTACAAAATAAAATCACCACGGGCGGACTAATCCTAGCTCTATACGGATTTATTTGTACAAAAATGCTGTCAAACTATCATTTATGACTATTCTATGACTAAACTATTATATTTATGACTATGACTACACCTAATAACGCAATACAAGAAATAAATAAATAAAAAATTATTTTATTCTGAAATGTCAACATCACTTCCTGTTGCTCAAACCATGTCCTGTCGCTTATTTACGAGAGAAGATCAAGGCAGCCTTTACTGTTGTTCTCCTTCTTCCACCGAATGAATTGTTTTGTTCTGACTTCATTATTTATCACTTGATTTATCGCGCAATCTCGCAATTCCCGCGCATGCGTCTTGGAGCGGCGCATCCATGCGGACCTGAGCTGAGCGGAGGTAGTGGACTTTGGACTCGCTCAGCTGCGACCTGCGGAGCGGAGCGGACACGGACCGCGTGTAGTGTATTTTTGGGGTGAGATGCACCCTGAATGTGTGTGTTTGTCCTCTCTGTGATGGATCTCTATTTCAGGCTCGGATCTGGTCGTCCTGTGGGATATCAGGCTACACAGTTTGGCACGAGGTATAACAGCTGAGACTGTGCAAGTGTCCCTGAAAGACTGATGGCAAGAGTAGCAAGAATAACATATTTACACCACGCTGACCAACCCCAGGATGGTGGCTCTTCTGCTGTTGTCAGTATTTTTTCCCCAGTTGCATCAAGTTATTATCAGTGTTTGCCTGGTTTTCAGTTTTGGGCAGCAATTAAAGGAAACAAAAAAACATCTGTGAATAACTTCATCTGTAATTATGTTTGGAAAAAAATGTTGGCTGCTGGAATTGTAATTATAACTTCTGGCTTACTTTCCGTGAGTTATGGCTCCTACTTTTATATTGTTGGTCACTTAATTCTGTTGTAGTCACGAGTTTTTACGTTGAGTTAAGGGAATTTGGTTTTTATTGTCAGCAGCTTGTTACAATTCATACCCTTACTTGACAGTACGTATGAGGTGTGTTTCTTTTACTGTTTACTTTGAGGCACACCCCTCTGCCTGTCTGAGCCTGTGTGTGCGTAGGCCTTATTGGCTTGGGAGTCTGCAGCCATTGTTGAACAAAATTCTGTGCTTAGACTGAAAACTTACGAGTGGCTTGCGGGACATGTGATCATGCCAGTGCACTGCGACCACTAGTGTCTGAGCCCATACGAGCACAATCTGTGGCTCTGTTTGGAAATCTTCAGGAAGTGTGGCTGACAAGCTGGGCCTCTGTCTGTCTCAGCTTATCATGGCGTAAAGGCCTGCTGCAATGAGAGGAATGTGCTTACACAAAGTTATATGGAATCTCAAAGTTGTTTGGATATCTTCTGAAAGGAGATTTTACTTTATCCCAATAGGTGGAAACCAAACTCACATTCTTTGTAGCACTCTGCCCTACTCCCCCCAAAAGAAAAAGCTAGTAAAAATGTCAAGCATTCACCAATTCAGGACTTGCATGCCATGTTCAAAGATATATAGTAAGCAGAAGAAAACACATAATTACGGTACACAAACATATAATTATGGGTGATATGGAGCTTTGACACTTTGTAAAAATAAGAATGCATCTGCAACTTGTTAATAAGCTTTCATAGATCCGTTACAAAAGAAAATGTTGACCAGCCCATGTCAGCATGAGATCTTTACTGCAACTGATGGATTAATCTTTATGCTGTGAGTCTGTCTCGGGTTGTGGTCTTGCAGGAAGGCTCTTTAAGTTGTGCAGTGGAAGTGGAATTTAACAGAATTACACAAGACTGAGAAACCTTCTGTCAGGCGAGTGCTTACCCTGCCATCATCCTGATGGAAAACAACAAGTACGCTGTGAAATTATTCTGGGCTTTGGGTTCCTGCATTTCTCTTGGAATGTATGTACACAAAGAAAGTGGTCTTTAATAGTACCGGTACATGCTCTGCTGGACAGAAGACAGCTTGGATTTAAATGTTTAGGAATAACAACTGAATGTATGTAATTTTCAAATCTTGAAATTTTGTTTTCCAGTAATGGTTGTTTGAATGGTATTTGAAAATGTTAAGCCTTTTTATTGAAACTGTGTGAAAAGTGACTGCATTGCGTCATTTCAGCTGTTGCATTATTCAGATTTTACACTAAATAAGCTGCCACTGCTGTTTTATTTTGCTTCTTTGTTGACTAATTCAGTTGACAGATTTGTTAAAATAAATCTGTCATGAGTTACTTTACTGCTATATTTCTGAAATGATGCTGGAGTACAGAACATTCTTCATTTTCGGTGTGGTTTTACATTGTGTGAAACTGACCCTCCTGTGTAGCATGCAGGAACAAGTCATAGATGCACCGGGCTTCCCCATCTCCCATTACAGAAGACTAGTTCCCTTTTCCGCTAAGGGTGACATAAAGGCTGATGGTTGTATTTACTTTGATGGCTTTTATATTGATATATTTTTGTTGTTGTCCACAACTTACCCCAGGAGGATGGGGAGAGGAAGGTGATATTTCACTTTGACCACTTCCTATATTTTAACTTTGCACCAACTAACCTCAAGTTGGCAATGATTTAAGAGTTTCTGAGTCACCTTTGGCTAAATAGTGTTGAGAAAGGGGAAATTATTTTTTTTGCTCAAACCAAGCCATGCTGTTGCGTTTTGAACGTCCATTTTTGAAATTGTGGCTTATTCTTGTGTGTGCTTCCTGCATACCCTGATGCATGCTCAATAATCCAGGTAGAAAAATCTAAAAAAGCTAAGTCTGGTCCAGAGACTTAGCTTTTTTTAGAGCTTCCTGCATAGCTTTATTCATTTTAAATTATATATTTGAAGATAGGTTTGAGATATTATTATATCATATTTGAGATAGGTTTGAGATGCCCATGAGAATTCTTCAAGTGCACTGAAAATTTTGTTCCACAATTTAAAATATATATATTAAAAACTCAAGCTGTGACTCATATTAGAAGATTGCTTTTTAGATTGCAGCCTTGTAAAATATTACATTAAAACAATTTTGTTCCCTTCTGTGTATTTAAAGGTATGGCCTCACAAGTCTTAGTCTATCCGTCACACCTGCACTCAGCTCAGACAAGTGCCTTAAGAAGCAGCAGTGGTACCAGCAGACACACGGGTGAAGTTCACCACAGTTACAACACCAGCAGAGCCTTTGAGCATCGACCTCCACCCAAGACCTATGTGATTGGTGTCAACTACGGTATTGCGTATCCCAACAACGTTGTCCCGTCTTCAACTGGGTCTGATTCACGAAGGCTGCACAGGGGTCGACAGCTTGTGGAAACGGAGCCGTGGACTTTTCAGTCTGCAGGAATACAAGGTGTGGGAAGCTGGGCAGGGAGCCTGGGAGGAGGTCCAGCTGGAGTCCAGGATCAGGAGCCTGTTGACCAAAGAAGAGTACCACAGGAAGAGAGTCGTGGAGGCTTGGACTGTGGACTGTCGAGTAAGGATTGCGTAAGAGCAGAGGAGGAAGAAGCCAAAAGCAGAAAAGGAGAATACGTCCCTGTTGTCGACTCAAGTTCCACCCAGAGATGTGAACAGAAGACAGGTGAAGGTGGAGAACAACCACAGGAGAGCAGCTGCTTTGGGACCATGCAGATAGTGGAGGAGGTGTCTGCTCTACCATCACTTCCTTCTTCTGTGGCCATGTTGCAGACCAGCACTGGGAACAATGGAGACACTGTCAGAGTAGGCGGCGGAGGGACACTGCCTTCTCAACATAACAGGGTAGATGCGATTGCAGGCATCGGAGTTGATGGGACTGAAATGAGATCTGACGAAAGTTCTGAGGTAGTGGTGGGGGCTCCACTGAGTCGGACTGGATCAGGAGATGGTGACTATCAGTTGGTTCAGCATGAAGTTCTTTACTCCTTGAAGGACAGCTATGAGGTCTTGGAGTTTCTGGGTCGAGGCACCTTTGGCCAGGTGGTGAAATGCTGGAAGAGGGGAGCAAATGAAGTGGTGGCTGTCAAAATACTGAAGAACCACCCATCCTATGCACGCCAAGGACAGATTGAGGTGAGAATTTGTAGTGGTAGAACAGATATTTTCATAGTTGCCTAAATTCGTAAAACTTAATTTTCTGGCCTTAGGGATGGTTACTGCAATTTTGTTGCATTATCACAGCAGCTCAGAACATTTTGAAAGACAACTAGTGGTATTTCCTAATAATAACAGTATTTTTTTTAACAAGCTTAGTAAAAAAAAGTTGAGACATTGTCTTATCTTGTTCTTGAAATATCAGGTGGATATTCTGGCCCGATTAAGCAGCGAGAATGCAGATGAGCACAATGTGGTGCGTGCACTGGAGTGCTTTCAGCACCGCAGCCATACCTGC
Source organism: Garcialebias charrua (assembly GCA_038048925.1). Classification (NCBI taxonomy): domain Eukaryota; kingdom Metazoa; phylum Chordata; class Actinopteri; order Cyprinodontiformes; family Rivulidae; genus Garcialebias; species Garcialebias charrua. The sequence continues at coordinate 34,948 of JBBPBX010007345.1, forward strand.
TTGGTGTTTGAGATGTTGGAGCAAAACCTCTATGACTTTCTGAAGCAGAACAAGTTCAGCCCATTACCACTCAAAATCATCAGGCCGATTCTGCAGCAGGTAACCTGACTTCTGTTGCTGGATTTTATAAGAACTTAAGTATAAAATATTAATTACTCATGAAAAGAACTGCATTGCTTTAGGTGGAACATATAAAGCATGCTCAGACATGTTTAATTATTCACTTTTTTTTTAGGTGGCTACAGCTCTAAAGAAGCTGAAGGATCTGGGTTTGATCCACGCTGACCTGAAGCCTGAAAACATCATGCTGGTGGACCCCTCCAGGCAGCCCTACAGAGTCAAAGTCATTGACTTTGGCTCAGCCAGCCATGTCTCCAAGGCTGTCTGCTCCACTTATCTGCAGTCCAGATACTACAGGTCAGGACCTCCTCTTTCAGTTGAATTCAGTTGAGTTACATTTTATCTACAAGGATGCACAGAAAAACCCAACAGAAGGCAAAGCTTGAGCTGATCTCATTTACTGTACTGAGGCAAATTTGTGTAATAACAGTAATACTTTAACTTGGACTACATGACCATTGTTGATTAAATAGTTGTTTTGGCATTTGTTGTAGTAAGGTTAAAGTCACTTCACTCTGGTGACAAAATAAATTGGATGCATTCAAGTGAAATCTGTCAGAATTAAAAACTGGACACATTTATTAAAAGCAACAATGTCAAGCTTTACAAAATGTAATAATTTAAAGAAATTCAGTTGTTTCATAATGTGAATTGTTTCACAGTTTTTCTTTATAATAAGCTGTCGTAAGATTCAACTCATACCCACAGTTGGCACTTGTTTATATATTTTCCAGAGTCTTGTCTCAACCATGTGTGTTCAAGTCCTGTTCATGCTTATGCAATATAAAATGGACTGCACACTCTTATTGGGAGTTTCCCAACACGCCTTTCACTTTTGGCTTTGTCGGTTGCATTTTTCAGTCAAGCTGTGTTTTCTGCTGCATGTCTCAGCCCGTTACACTCTAATCTCTTCCGTGTATTTGTAAAATGTAGAACTGAAATGTACGCAAAGATAAATGTCATAAAAGCAATAATAAAGGAGGAAACATGCTTATGAAACAAGGTTGTGAGCTTCTCAAAACACTGTTGTGCAAAAAGAACTTCATTAAGTTATTAAGCTCATAAGATCATGGTGTGACGCAGAATTTGTCAACCCTACTT
>JBBPBX010007345.1:36562-65573 GCA_038048925.1 Garcialebias charrua
TTAAAGGTCCACCGACATGATTTTTTTACTATTCATAAAATTGCTCAAAATATATATATTTTATCATTTAAATATGTTCCTTTATGCAAACAAAATGATAAATCACTTTAATTTTGCTTTAAAAGTGATTTTGAACTTCAAGCCGTGTTTAATCATGGGAAATCTGATTACACCCGAACGCACCATCTGTGATGTCACACCGGGCAGAGCTCTGGGCTTGTCACAGTGCGCAGGTATGAGCAGCTCGACATGAAGGTAAGTCTGATACAGCATCAGACCTAAATTAGATCCTGTTGTTTCTTGTTCCATCACCCAAACTATTTTCTGCTTCCCAAAATGAAGACAAATAGCTCAAATCTTCACATAGATTGATAAATTCGTCGGGTTTTAAATGGTCCGCTATTAAAGAGACCAGAGCCCTCTGCCCAGTGTTACGTCACAGATGGTGCGTTCGTGTGTAATTGGATTTCCCATGATTAAACACGGCTTGAAGTTCAAAATCACTTTTAAAGCAAAATTAAAGTGATTTAGCATTTTGTTTGCAAAAATGAACATATTTAAATGATAAAAGATATATATTTTGAGCAATTTTATGAAAATTAAAAAATCATGTCAGTGGGGCTTTAAAGCTTCCTGTGCTGATATATTTGGTTGAAACATAAAATAAGCGCAAGAGCCGTGAAACGCCTGCTCATAATCATGAAAGGAACTGCCCTCAAATCAACGTGAGCAGTCTTTGTAGAGCCACCCGTTTGAGAGTCTGGGCTGAGTGTGGAGCGTAGCTGTTACGTAACTTGGAAGGATTTGCTCTGTATTTGACCTGGTTAAGTGCATACAAGTGTACGTTCAAATGTGCCTGTGTGCTTTTTGTTTTCGTGTGCTGTTCTGAGATCAGAGTGCGGTTTAAAAAAAACAGGCTCGTACTGAACTTCAGCGAGGTCACTCAGGACTTTGGAGTCTAGGGAAGAATGTGGTTTGTTAAAAGTCACTTTTAGATCCAGGAAGACAAAAAGAACATTCAGACATTCCTACAGTGTGTGATGGGTGTGTGTATTCCAGTCTGTGAAGCGGCAGCTGGGTTGGCCACTTCATGTCTCACGCAAACACGCTTTGTAATAAATAAACTTAAGTTGTTTTAAGGCTTCTCTGAGTATAGAAAGTTACTATTTCAAGATGTTTTATTTTTTTCCTGCTGAAACTAGAAGACCCGGAGGAAAACCATCTAATAGAGTGCACAACAACATGTCGAAAACCATTTTTGATCACAAGTAACTGGCCAACAATTAGCATAGATGCTAACATATTATTGAGAACACCCCAGAAAATAGCAAACACAATTAGCATGGTGCTGGTCGCCGGAAGTATTTACACAAATCAAACATTTCAGTCATTAGTGAAACTCGCCATGTTTATTTTTATGTTGCTTAAGACCCATTTTAGGACTGGCACTGAAGTTTAGTCCAGGCTTTAAATGTTGTAGTGTATGATACATGCTTTACACTTGTCACTATTTAAATAAACAATAAATGTAAATGTCATGTTTTGATAACTTCTAGTATTACTTAGACATGAAGTCTTCTGGGTTTAGAAAAGAAAATGTGTGAAAACACACAACTTTACCACAACAGGAAGGTACAGTAACTCTACTACGAAAAATAGCACAGCATGGATTAACAGAATACATTTTTGACATTTGAAAATCGTTGGCGTCTTCCATGAATCTTAAAACTTCCAGGATTGATCGTTTGTGTACAAATTCAGATATATCACTTTTATTAAAAAAAATTTTTTTTTTTAAATCTATGGTACATTTATTATAAAGTGTTTTAGTGAGGAGCGATTGATTTTGCCTACTTTTAGACTTAAAGTAGGGCTGGGCGATATGGACAAAAATTCATATCTCGATATTGTTGTGATATATCGCAATATACGATATATATCAATATAATTTTCTTTCCATAAAAGAATAACAAAAATATATTTCTGAGTCAAAGCTTTGTCCCAGTTGTCACACAGCAACATTTATTAACAAACAGCTGTAACTCTACAAAATAAATGTCTAAAAAATGAACTATTTACATACATTACTTTATTTTTTAGACATTTATTTACACCTATTAAATAATAGTCCTCTTCAGCTGAGGGCAGCTGTGGCTGAGAGGCTAGAGCAGTCTCCTCCAATGGGAGAGCTGGGAGTTCAATTCCACCAGCAGTCACATGCTGAAGTGTTCCTGGGCAGTGGGCAACACTGAACCCCTCATTGCCTCTGATGTGTGTCCCATCAGTGTATGAATGTGATAAAGTACTGATTATTCTTTGTACAGTTCTAGTAGAGTGCTGTATGAATGGGTAAATGAGGACACAGATTGTGTTTTAAAGAGCTTTGAGTGTCTTGATAAGATAGAAAGGTGCTTTCACTTTAGTCAGTGTGTTTGTGAACTGCAGTAAATGTGAGCCTCCACTCAGAAACGTGAACCGAGAGGCGGAGACATTATTAAATCAGCAGTTTATCATATCGCTAAAGACACGGTCAGTCTCAGCTGTGGAAGAAGACGGCTAAAGCGTTAGCCATCTTGTTAGCCGCTAAGGACCGTATCTTTAGCGATATGATAAACTGCTGATTTATTATTGTCTCCACCTCTCTCTGCTCCTCTCATAAAGCTCTGTGGGTGCACGCACGGCTAAATGAGCTCAGACCCGTGGTTTGTTTTAAGGAAGCAGCAGGCTGTAAAAACACTCGGTTCTGCCGTTTCATGGTTCATGCTCCACTCCGCTGTTTAAATGGTGAAAAAGATTCGTAGTTCCGACCTTTCGTCAGGATTATTTTCAGCATTGTCTACAAAAATATTTTTTCTGCCCTCATCTGACAATTTAAATCCAAACTAGCTCAGAAAAAATTGTTTTTCCCCCTCAGCAGCTAGCGTCGCTCTTCATATCTGCCGTGTTTACTTGTGCTGAACGTCTCCGCGGCTCCGCCCTCCTGCAGGCAGGAAGGAGGGGCTGGGTCTGTGTTCAGTGAAGGCGAAGGAGGGGGGCGAGTGGGAGAAAGCAGACAGCAGGAGGATTCTCGATATAAACGATATAGCCATTTTAACCATCGTACATTGAAAAACTCGCAATACATCGAGTATATTCGATACATCGCCCACCCCTAACTTAAAGTGTCTGTGACATCATCTTTGAACTTTGCATATGACAACATAAATATATTGTATCATTCATCTATGTTCGTTTTAGCAAACAAAATGCTATATTAAAGCTGGGGTATGCGATTTCTTGAACACTCTGGGACTTAGAAATATTTTCAGCGCAGAAAAGCATTCTGCTACCTCCCCCTCAGAGCTATATATGGCTCAGAGGGGGAGCCACAGTCCGTGCTTCTGCTGAATTTTAGTTCTGCTCCGCCCCCTGCTGTGTGTCTGCTCGGAGCGCTTCAATATTCTGTGATTATATGTTATAAAAACCTTTTAAAAATATAATAAAACCATAGAGCACTTGTCCAACAACACAAAAACCAGCAGAAATCATCAGAGCTTCACGAAGCAACGTTGGACATGATACAATTCGCTCGTGACTTCCTCTTTCTGTCAGTGCAGGTTTGGAATGTCTGGAATGCTCCACCCCCACTCCATGTCCTGTCTCTGCGCTGCAAAGTTCTGTGATTATATGATAATAAAACCGTTTAAAAATATAATAAAACCATGAAGCACTTGTCCAACAACACAAAAACCAGCAGAAATCAGCAGAGCTTCACGAAGCAACGTTGGACATGATTTAATTCGCTCGTGATTTCCTCTGTCTGTCAGCGCAGGTTTGGAATGTCTGGAATGCTCCGCCCCCACTACATGTCCTGTCTCTGCGCTGCGAAGTTCTGTGTTTATATGATAATATAACTGTTTAAAAAATATAATAAAACCATGAATCACTCGTCCAACAACACAAAAAGACCCTGTAATCAGCAGAGCATCACCAGCCAATTTGGACATGATTTAATTCGCTCGTGAGTCGTGACAAATCCATTTCCTCATTCCTGTGAGTGGAGGATGAAGCGATCACTTGACTTTTGGCAAAAAAACTAAATAAAAGTCCAGCTCTGGGATGAAGAAGGGATATTTAATACATTTGTGTCACATAAAAAACAGTCCTGCATCGCTTTGCAATCCTTTGAATGAGAACGAGCCGCGGCGCTGAGGCTGTGACAGGTGGGGGCGTGGGTTGGGGCGTGTAGTGGGCATGACCGTGTCCACTTAGATACACCTGTGTATTTTTGAACTGTTCCAGAGATGACCTTTACTGACCTCTCAGTAAAGCAAGACATTTACTACAAATTATTCCATTAGTTGTAATCTGAGAACATAGTCACCAAAAGAGACTATTTCTATCTTTGATTTTATTCTAATGTAATCAAAAGAATAACTTTTGTCATTTTCATGATATATGTTATATGCTGTTATTCTTTTAATATGGAGTATTACTGTGTTACTTGACCAAATGAAAGTGTCTACTCAAAATATCTATGACAAAGTTGAATAAGGTGTCAAATTGACTTGCTCAGGAGTTGTTTTTGTTGAGTTCAGCTAAAATTCTCGTTAGCGTCGAGATGTCTCCTCTCTTTCAGACACTTTTCCAAAACATTCCTCTTTGTTATCTAAGCAGACTTGCTGTCAACCTTGAGTTTTTCACTTCACGTTTTCACACTCCTCTTGGCCCACGGACCAATGAGGAAAGTGTGTTCTAATCTCAACATTTTTGAGTAAAAGCGTTTGTTTCCATGAACGCTTCAGAGTTTCGAAGGAACCAGAAAGTTCCTGTGAGTTCCTGTGAGGAAGTAGCCTGGCCCTCGCCATTCCTACGCAGCTCCGCTCAATTCTCATTTCCCTTCACTGCTGGGTCTGGCATTTCTCCCATCCACAAGGATGTCTCCGGTAGGTTTTGACCGGACCAATCAGAGAACAGAAGGCGGAGTTTTGAACGACGTCGACTGACGTCGTCATTCAAAATGGCTGCCGCCACGAAGGAATTTTCAATAAAACAAGGTAAAAAACTATTATTTCTCTGCTGAGAAAAAATAGATTTCATAGCTGACGTTATATCAGAAGTGTTCCTGAGCAATCAGAGAGCAGAAGGCGGAGTTTTGAACGATGTCGACTGACGTCGTCATTCAAAATGGCTGCCGCCACGAACGAATTTTCATCAAAACAAGGTAAAAAACTATTATTTCTCTGCTGAGAAAAAATATAGTTCATAGCTGACGTTATATCAGAAGTGTTCCTGAGCTTAACAGTTCCTAAATCAATTCACGAAATGGTCAAATCTGCTGGATATTAAATAGTTTCGGTTTGATATTTTCCAAACAGCCTCGGGTGCGCTACGAAAATAAATGATAAAAAATCGAATTTTATCTCAAATGTTTCATCTAGGCCAACAGTCAGTAAATTAAAGACATATAATTACACACTGGTGGCAGAAAAAATATCCACCGAGTGGTTTCTGAGCAATTTATCTGATAGCCTGGACCTCGTCAGGCTAAACTAACAAAACTCTGCCTCCTGTTCTCTGATTGGTCCATTCAAAAATCTCCAGGAGAAATCGTTGTCTATGGCAGAGATGCCAGACCCTAGTCCAAAGCGAAGTGAAGGACATGGGTCTGGTATCAACCAGGCTAGTGAGGAAGGAAAGATGTGAACTTTCTCTTCAGAGTTGGAATGGACAGAGACCTGAAAGCTCTCTGCCTTGGAAGCTGATGTAAGCTGCAGTCATACGCCAAAGACTGGCTTATTCAGTGAAGAATTTATGGACGCCTCCATAAATTCAATAGAGCTCCAAGAGCTCCAAGTTCTTAATGAACTTTCTTTGAGAAACATCTCGTCTTGAAGTCAACCAGGAGCTGACACATTTTCTGATGACCAAGCGGAACCCAGGAGACGTTGGAAAGTAAACAACCAGCTCGGACGTGCTGGGCCTGAAGGACTCTGTGCATCTGAAAGGCTGGTGTCATCTCTTTATCAGACTCGTCGTCGAAGGTAAAGAGCTGTTTACAAACGTACCTAGATTTCAGCAGAAATCGGATGGAAAGTGTCATTTCTGGTCACATGCTCAAGACAATTTCCTTTAAACCATCTCTCCTCCTATTTCCTTATCCCTCTCAATCTATCTGGAAACTATATTTAAGCTAAAGAGCCCTCAGACTAAATATGTTTAACATCCAGTATTTATGTCTGTTGTGTTGTAATTTAACTGTGCTGACGTGTTAAATTGAAAGAAAGTGAAATCATGTCAATCAAGTGTAATGGTGTTAATTTAGTTGATTTATTTTAAATAAATGGTAGTGTCTTTGACATATCAAACTAAGTTAACGTCTCTGTCACTTAATGGCTTTATTTATTTATCCATCATAAAGATCACAGAAATATTGGGTAAACTGAAAAAGAAAAGAATCCGTGAAATTACTATTCAATCTGAATAAGTAATTAATTAAGGATAAAGAGGTCAGCTTAATACTGACCCCTGCTAAAATCCTTTACATCTGGGTGGCACCGTATGTGTGTAAAGACACAATATGGTGGTCTCCCTCATGTTTACTTCAGGCGTGACAAACAACTCTGTTTTTATTGGCTGGTCAGTGTCCGGGTCACTCTGTGTTTTCAGTGTTTTTATAAATGCTGATAGAGAAGCAAGGGGACTATAGTTTTTTTCAGAGATTACTTTGTCTAACATCAGTCAGTCAGTAGATGGTGACAGAGTGAAGAAATATGTTAAAAATATATTGTTTGAAAAGTTACAGACTACATTACAATGTTACATACCCCACCTCTAAAGGGGAATTCAGGCCTTATAAATATCTTAACATAAATCTTAATCTTAGGCTAAAATAAAAGCTATAAAACACCCAAGTTATGACCAGGAAACACAAATTGAATGTGGGAAGAAAAAAAAAAAACAGAGATTAAAATGTCTACTAGAGTAGATAGGTACCTCTAGACTCGTAGTGCACCATTCCAGCAAAGTGTTGGATGCCAAACTGGGTTCCGTAGCTGTTTTTAGGAGGACTGTAGTTGGAGTTGAGTTTATGCTGCGAGTTGAGCTTATACAGCATTGTAGCGTCTGTCCCCTGTAAAAAAAAAAAAAAAGGTCTATAAATCAATTTTTTTTATCAATACAGCGTTTAATAAAAGGTTCTGAAAGATAAAAGATGCCATCTCGACCATCTCAAGATCTGAGCTAAAAGATGTTTATTGTTAATCTGACAGCAGCTCTGGAATGACAAGTTTCACGTGACGTACCTTAGGAAACTTGCTCTCTTCATCAATGAGGGAGATGATGTTCATTGGTTTGTTGGCAATCATGTCCAGCGCGTCCTGATTATCCGTGAACTCGATGTGCTGCCAGCTGATGTCCTCCAGGTTGTACTCCTCCTGCTCCAGTTTGAAGACGTGGCGAACAAAAAACTGCTGCAGGTTCTCGTTGGCAAAGTTGATGCACAGCTGCTCAAAACTTCAGCAGAGACGGGATGGTTGATCAATGGGACGACAAAAAACAACTTTACACACCATTTTTTTGGGTTTGTTTTTAAGGTAAACACAATTTTCACCTGTTGACGAAAAAGTTCTCAAAGCCAAAGATGTCCAGAAGTCCAATAGATCGTATTATGATGCTACTCTCACAAGAAGGAGGTCGATAGATGGCAGCGTTAATTTTATCTACAATCCAGACAAACAGCCTCCCGTAGATTCCCTGCACGATAAAATACAACACACACAATAATGTCAGCTAGTGTTGCAGTACTCGAGACCGGTCTTGGTCTTGAGACTGGTCTCAAGACCACTTTTTGATTGTCCCAATCTCGTCTTGGACTCAACCACATACGGTCTCGGTCTTGTCTCGGACATTGAGGACTCTGGATTTTATTTCAAGACCAGTCAAGACCACAACTGTGGAAATATCAATAAACAGTCAAAATATTGTCCAGTACCGTACAAGGAGTTTCTTAGCATTCAGAGTTAGACAGGATCTATTTCTGAAAAAGAAACCCAGTTTAATTTTCAGTTTCTTTACTAGGTTTTTTTTAAGGTTTGGCATGTGATGAAACTGCTTCCAATTTAACAGTTGTGTAATTTTATTGTTGAATCACTTGAAGTTCGGCCACTGAATGCCTGATTTATTTGTTATGTAGCTTTGAAAATTTATAAAAGCTGATACTTTCATTCAAAAGCAAACTTAAAGTTGCAGTATGTACTTTGTAACTTTTATAAAAAATATTTTATAATAAAAGTTTATTTGTTATTTATTTTTTGTGAGGTCTTGATCTCGGCTTAGTCTCGACTTGGTCTCGGACAACAAAATACTTGGTCTTTTCTCAGTCTTGGTCTTGTCTTGACTTGGTCTCGGGTTAGGTGGTCTTGACTACAACACTACTGTCTGCAATTATATGAACAACAGATGCAACAATATATTCAAATCATCAGTAAAATGAAGCTTTTCGAACACTAAGAGCAGTGCTTAATTTGTCAACCGATCAATGCGGAACTCAAATAGCGGTCGGGTTTTAACAAGTTGTTAAACATCTTGGTTTACCTACATTTGTAACCACTCTGCTTCCGTCAAGAATCCTACCCCCCCCTACCCCCCCCACACACACACACACTTGATGGTTCCAATTCCGACTCTTCTCCGATGAAGTAACTCTCTACTCGTTGTTGTTCAACTCCACATGTGAAACCTCCAGGTGCCCCCTCCGACTGTTCATGGCAGCTGCTTGTGAGCACCTGCCTGCCTGGTTAGCTCGGTCGGCGCTCACCCCCACCACTCTTTTCGGGGGAGATTTTTTTAAGGGCAGAAGCAGTTTCTAATGACAAGTTTCAGCCCCTAGGGCAGCTCGTAAGTGGCTGTTGTGTTTAAACTTAATCCATCCATCCATCCATCCATCCATTTTCTTCCGCTTATCCGGGGTCGGGTCACGGGGGTAGCAGCCTAAGTAGGGAGGCCCAGACTTCCCTCTCCCCAGCCACTTGGAGCAGCTCCTCTGGGGGAATCCCAAGGCGTTCCCAGGCCAGCCGAGAAACATAGTCCCTCCAGCGTATCCTGGGTCTTCCTCTGGGTCTCCTCCCGGTGGGACATGCCCGGAACACCTCACCAGGGAGGCGTCCAGGAGGCATCCTAACCAGATGCCCGAGCCACCTCAACTGGCTCCTCTCGATGTGGAGAAGCAGCGGCTCTACTCCGAGTCCCTCCCGGATGACTGAGCTTCTCACCCTATCTCTAAGGGAGAGTCCAGACACCCTGCGGAGAAAACTCATTTCAGCCGCTTGTATCCGAGATCTTGTTCTTTCGGTCACAACCCAAAGCTCATGACCATAGATGAGGGTGGGAACGTAGATCGATCGGTAAATTGAGAGCTTTGCCTTTTGACTCAGCTCTCTCTTCACCACGACAGACCGGTACAGCGCCCGCTTCACTGCGGACGCTGCACCTATCCGCCTATCGATCTCACGCTCCAGTTTTCCCTCATTCGTGAACAAGACCCCGAGATACTTAAACTCCTCCACTTGGGGCAGGACCTCCTCCCCGACCCGGAGAGGGCACGCTACCCTTTTCCGGCTCAAGACCATGGCCTCGGATTTGGAGGAACTGATCCTCATCCCGGCCGCATCACATTCAGCTGCAAACCGCTCCAGCGAAAGCTGTAGATCACGAGCTGATGAAGCCAATAGGACCACATCATCTGCAAAAAACAGAGAAGCGATTCTAAGGCCACCAAAACGGATCCTCTCAACACCTTGGCTGCGCCTAGAAATTCTGTCCATAAAAGTTATAAACAGAATCGGTGACAAAGGGCAACCTTGGCGGAGTCCAACTCTCACCGGAAACGAGCCTGACTTACTGCCGGCAATGCGGACCAAGCTCTGACACCGGTCATACAGGGACCTAACAGCCCTGTACGACAGGTTTTAACTTAATGTTTATGTAATTATTTTCAGTTTACATATCCACTATAAGTTTTATTTGTTCAATGCAGTCATACTTGTTCATCCATCCATCCATCCATCCATCTTCTTCCGCTTATCCGGGGTCGGGTCGCGGGGGTAGCAGCCTAAGTAGGGAGGCCCAGACTTCCCTCTCCCCAGCCACTTGGAGCAGCTCCTCCGGGGGAATCCCAAGGCGTTCCCAGGCCAGCCGAGAAACATAGTCCCTCCAGCGCGTCCTGGGTCTTCCTCTGGGTCTCCTCCCGGTGGGACATGCCCGGAACACCTCACCAGGGAGGCGTCCAGGAGGCATCCTAACCAGATGCCCGAGCCACCTCAACTGGCTCCTCTCGATGTGGAGAAGCAGCGGCTCTACTCCGAGTCCCTCCCGGATGACTGAGCTTCTCACCCTATCTCTAAGGGAGAGTCCAGCCACCCTGCGGAGAAAACTCATTTCAGCCGCTTGTATCCGAGATCTTGTTCTTTCGGTCATAACCCAAAGCTCATGACCATAGATGAGGGTGGGAACGTAGATCGATCGGTAAATTGAGAGCTTTGCCTTTTGACTCAGCTCTCTCTTCACCACGACAGACCGGTACAGCGCCCGCTTCACTGCGGACGCTGCACCTATCCGCCTATCGATCTCACGCTCCAGTTTTCCCTCATTCGTGAACAAGATCCCGAGATACTTAAACTCCTCCACTTGGGGCAGGACCTCCTCCCCGACCCGGAGAGGGCATGCTACCCTTTTCCGGCTCAAGACCATGGCCTCGGATTTGGAGGAACTGATCCTCATCCCGGCCGCATCGCATTCAGCTGCAAACCGCTCCAGCGAAAGCTGTAGATCACGAGCTGATGAAGCCAATAGGACCACATCATCTGCAAAAAACAGAGAAGCGATTCTAAGGTCACCAAAACGGATCCTCTCAACACCTTGGCTGCGCCTAGAAATTCTGTCCATAAAAGTTATGAACAGAATCGGTGACAAAGGGCAACCTTGGCGGAGTCCAACTCTCACCGGAAACGAGCCTGACTTACTGCCGGCAATGCGGACCAAGCTCTGACACCGGTCGTACAGGGACCTAACAGCCCTTATCAAAGGGCCTGGTACCCCATACTCCCGGAGTACCCCCCACAGAACCCCCCGAGGGACGCGGTCGAATGCCTTCTCCAAGTCCACAAAACACATGTAAACTGGTTGGGCAAACTCCCACGCACCCTCCAGGACCCTGCTGAGGGTGTAGAGCTGGTCCAGTGTTCCACGACCAGGACGAAAACCACACTGCTCCTCCTGAATCCGAGGTTCGACTATCCGACGGACCCTCCTCTCCAGAACCCCTGAATAGACCTTACCAGGGAGGCTTAAGAGTGTGATCCCCCTATAGTTGGAACACACCCTACGGTCCCCCTTTTTAAATAGGGGAACCACCACCCCAGTCTGCCAATCCAAGGGAACTGCCCCAGATGTCCACGCGATATTGCAGAGTCGCGTAAGCCAACACAACCCTACAACATCCAGAGCCCTAAGGAACTCCGGGCGAATCTCATCCACCCCCGGAGCCTTGCCACCGCGGAGCTTTTTAACCACCTCGGCGACCTCAGCACCAGAGATCAGAGAACCCGACCCAAAGTCCCCAGGCTCTGCTTCCTCAGTGGAAGACGTGCCAGTAGGATTGAGGAGGTCTTCGAAGTATTCCGCCCACCGACTCACAACATCCCGAGTTGAGGTCAGCAGCACGCCACCTCCACCATAAATGGTGTTGGTCTCGTACCTCTTTCCCCCCCTGAGACGCCGGATGGTGGACCAGAATCGCCTCGAAGCCGTACGGAAGTCATTCTCCATGGCCTCTCCTTGTTCATAACTTTATTATTAGTAAGCAAGCCTGAGAGTTACTGGATCCAAGCAACCCGTTACCGGAATGCACCCTGTCAAAATAAGAGTTCCCAGATCCTGTTCCTGCAGGATCCATCTCAAATTAAGCCCTGACTAAGAATTAAAAATAGCATAACACCCTTGATAAACCCTTACAAGATTTGTTCAAGCAGCACCAGTTATACATTAACTGGGAGTTCTTGTTGATTTAAGTGGGACAGCAAAAACAACAACAACGGCCGTGGCGTAGTGGTAATGGCAGTCGTCCCCCGATCGGAAGGTTGGAGGTTCGAATCCCGGTTCCCCACACCATGTGTCGTTGTGTCCCTGGGCAAGAAGACACTTAACCCCGAGTTGCTCCCGGTAGGACTGGAAAGCGCCTTGCATGGCAGTCTGCTGCTACCGGTGTATGAATGTGTGTATGAATGGGTGGATGGTTGGTATTGTAAAGCGTTTTGGGGCCCCTCATAGGGGGCTGGAAAGCGCTATATAAATAAGCTCCATTTACCATTTATGGATTTAACCATATCTAAAACAACAATCCCAGCAGCACAGTTCAATGGATTCCTATATGAAGTTTTTACTGTTATTCAATAATAATTACCTTGACAAAGGCGTCCCTGACATCCAGGCTTTGCTCCACACTCAGCGGCGTGGTGACACTTTCTCCACGCGTGATGAGGGTCCGAGTGGTCAAACACACCATCACGTCTTTAGGCTCCACCTGCGATACACAAAGACAAAGATCAGGGGAAAGAAACTCGACTATTTGTTCACTTAACGTGTCGTGAAGCAAAGTGCATCACTCTAATGCAAGTGTGCCCAACCAGTCGCTCGCGGGCGACCGGTCGCCCGTCAGCTGGTTCCCAGTTGCCCGCGAAGCTCAACCTGTCTAACAGCTGACGAGCCGGCTCTCAGCTGTTAACAAGGTGAAATGTCCGCTGCTAAGCTTCATTCTAACTCCGGCAGAAGTGGTGGCCGCTGCTCAGCTTCATTCTAACTCCGGCAGAAGGGGTGGAGGGAGGAATGACTATATGCCAATGTGCAGGAACGCTTTACTCAGCCCTCCCCATCTTGTATGCTCACAGACAAGACTTTAAGACAGCAGTGAGACCGCTGAGGAGTGAATGTCAGTACGCAGAAAACATGGAAGGAAAACAAGCGAAGAAGCAAACGAAAACTTACTATTTTCACACAGAATGGGAGGAGGATTATTTTTTTGTTTATTCTAATTCGAAGTCTATTTGCCTCATCTGTAATTCGAGCGTTGCCTTGCCCAAAAAGTGCAACTTGGAGCGGCATTTCAAGACGATGCACAAACGTTTTGATGCAGATTTCCCTCCTAAAAGTTCTTTACGGACTCACAAAGTGCGGGAGCTAAAACACAAGCTTGCAGCCCAGCAATCGATCTTCACTCGGCCCAGCACGAAAGGTAAGGCAGCTACAATCGCCTCCTACCGTGTTAGCCGCATCCTGGCTCAACATAAGAAGTCGTTCAGTGATGGAGAAGTTATGAAAGAAGCGTTTATTGAGGCTGCAGATGCACTTTTTCACGATTTTAAAAATAAAAGTGAGATCGTAGCTGCTATTAAAGACATGCAGTTGTCCAGACAAACAGTAACACGACGATGTGAGGGAATGGCTTTTGATGTGGAGGAGCAGCTAAAAAAGAACGTGCAACAATGTGAGTGTTTCTCTCTTCAGTTTGATGAGCCAACAGACATGGTGGACACAGCACAGCTGTGTGTTTTTATCAGAATGGCCTTTGCAGACATGAGTGCAAAAGAGGAGCTGCTCACCATCTTGCCTTTGAAGGGACACACAAGAGGAGAAGATATTTTTAATGTGTTTATGGAGTTTGTTAATAAAAGCAACTTGCCCCTCTATAAACTAATTTCTATAACAACTGATGGTGCTCCAGCAATGACCGGTCACACCAGTGGATTTGTTGCACTCTGCAAGCAGAATGATGCTTTCCCAGACATTTTGAACTATCACTGCATCATCCACCAACAGGCCCTGTGTGGGAAGATTTTAAACATGAAGGAAGTGATGGATGTTGCCTCCTCTCAATGTCAGAAGTCCCACTAAGGTAGAGACACATTTATTTTATACAGCTTGCATAAAAATTGTCTCCTATAGACTTGTCACAATGTGTCTGTATGTTGTTTTTTTTATTAAATTTTAGACCAGACTACATAGTTAGCTAGCTAGTGTTATTTATTTATTTATTTTGCAGTTTGGGTGTGCCCTTCATTTTCTGTACCTAATGTGTGTGTGTGTGTCTTGTCTTATAACCAGGTGGAACTCTGAATGGCCCTTTGAAGCCAGCAGTCTGGACCAATGAGGGACTTCAGCACCTGCAGATGACACACCATCCTGCTGCACAGAGCAGCTGACTAGTTTTGGGTTTTATTGAGATTTGAAATTGTTGGAGATTTGTAAATCTGCACCTTTGTAACTTTTTGTAAATAGTTAGTGTGTTAATGAGGGAGTTCTATATTGTTCAGTTCAGTTGTTTATTCGTTTCTTTAAAAAAATATGGTGTGCTTTTCAAATATTGTGTTCTTTTACTTTGATAAAATACTTTAATTAAATAAAACTAGCAACACATTACGTTCTGTTTTATTTACTTTAAAGAAGTGAGGAGTAGGGAGATGAAAAATTATGTTTTTTGATACTGAGACTGGACGAGTAGCCCTCGGCAAACTGCCAACTTCAAAAGTAGCCCTTGGTTCAAAAAAGGTTGGGCACCCCTGCTCTAATGCATCATTCTAAAACTCAACTATTGGTCTGGGTGTTTCCTGGAGGAGTTCTGAGTTCAGGACACTGATTTGTTTGGTCAGCGATTAATCTAAAAATACAAAAATCTGACACTCGAATATTTTAGTATACAAAATAAATAATTGTAAACTAAATGACTGCAAGGTGCCAGCTTCTTTGACTATAAAACGGCAACAAATTCATCACTCTGCTCATTGAGCTTCACAGCTGAAATGAAGTTTGTGTGCTGACATGCAGTATTTGTCTTTTCTCCAAATGTTGATTTTAGCAAAACATCTGTTGAAAGGACATGTTTCCAGAAGTCTTCAGGTTTGTTCAGGTTAAACTTTACGAACATAAGATGTTCTTAAGGAGCGATAAGGCTTCTTAAGCCTTCCAAGCAAGCCATAGTTCCTTATTTTTTTCTAATGGTGTGACCACAGAGTAAACATGCTGGAACCACCACTCCTGGGAACATGGGATATTAATGGGTTTATTTACACCAAACAAACAAAAATATGCAGCTGCATACTGTAGATAAACTGTATTTATGCTGCGATACACACCTCCATGAGGGAAGCAGCAGTCATCAGATCAGGAGATTGCACAACCACACAGGCATCCAGGTTGTTGTACATGCGAGCTGCAGGAAACATTAAATGTGGTGTAAAATCCTCCACTTCTCTGTGAGTCATGCGACAGGTGTAGGTTATTTGGCCAAAACTTTGGCCAACGGTGTTGTTTTAAAGTGCTTTATAAATAAAGTTGTATTGTATTGTATTTGTTTACATACCCTCAAACTGCAAGTTGCCCATATGCAGGATGGAAGCCAGCAGCTTGGAAATCTCAAAGTTCTCCGTCTCTGTGAACATGAGGACCTTCATGGCTGATAAGATGCTGGAATAATCGCTGAGGTCGTCACGGCCGTCACATTCTGTGCACTTTCCCTGAAGAGCGCAAGAAACAGAAAGCTTAAGGTTTTAGATTGTTCCTAACTGGTTCTGGAAACTCCACTGCTGGTTTGATGTTTTTCAAGACTACAAAGTTTGTTTTATTAATAAATACAAGGATGGAGTCGTCCATACATCCATTATCTTCACCCGCTTCTTCCTTTTCAGGTCGCGGGGGTCACTAGCGCCCATGTCCAGCCATCACTGTGCGAGAGGCGGGGGACACCCTGGACAGGTCTCCAGTCCATCACATGGACACATAAGAGACTAACGAGACAAACGTTCTCTCTCTTACTCACACCTAGGGACAATTTAGAGTTGCCAATCAGCCTAACAGGCATGTTTTTGGTTTGTGGGAGGAAACCGGACCAGGAGAAAACCCACGCATGCACAAAGAAACATAGAAACTCCACCCAGAAAGGCCACCTGGCAGGGAATTGATCTGGCGACCTTCTTGCTGAGAGGCGGCAGCTCTACCACTGCGTCACCGTGCCACCCAGGATCCAGTCATTTACAAGAAAAACAAATCAAAGCCTTTTTTTATTTTCATTTGCAGGATTTTTTTTTTTTGCCATAATATCCCCTCAACAGAAAGTTTAAACCAGTGGTTCCCAACCCTGGTCCCTGAGGAACACCACCCTGCATATTTTAGTTGTTCCTCTGCTCCATCACACCTGATTCGAACGAAAGGTTTCTACTGAACGCAAGGAAGTAATTCACTGAACCAGGCGTGCTGGAGCAGAGGGACATCTAAAACATGAAGGATGGTGTTCCTCAGGGACCAGGGATGGGAACCACTGGTTTAAACAGCCTGTATAATACTGTACTTTGCAACCCTGCTGTTAAGTAGTATTATCCTGACTTAGATTAGAAAAGAGACACAATTTTGGCACTTCCATACAGTTTCTTTGCATGCACATACAAAAATGTGTTTTAAAAGATATTTTGTTGCTTTTGTTTATTATATTTATGATATTAGAACGTTCCTTTTGAGGCACAACAATGGCAACTATTTGTGAGCATGAAGAGCCACCTTTCTGCTCCATCGCCTACAAAAGTCAACACGTTTGTAACCAATCTGACGGCCACAGCTGTAGCCTCACCATGGTGAGGTAGGAGTAGTCTGCAGCCAGGCCCAGACCCAGTTTAGCTTTCATCTCTGGAGCCATGCCCCTCAACATGCAGTAGAAAATGTGGTAGTTCCTCTCATCAGGAGCCTGCAGGACAGAGAAACGCATTAATCACTGGTAATGTTCGGTACATTTTACTTAATCCTTGTTGTGAAATATTACATGAAAAACTTTGTTTCTTTGTGTAAACCTGTTTTAGACTCATTACTGTCCTTCATTAAACAAAAACAATTAGAGCAATTCATGTGCAAAATGTAAGCTTTTCTTTTAATAATCATTTTCACATTAAAGATTCTACATGTAAATTAATGTACAGTGTCTTGTTTAAGAATCAAAAAATTCCAATTCAAAGTTAAATGTTTTCAGCCTCATCAGTTGAAAAACATTCAGTCATGTCAACTGAACGCCACTCAGTCGTACATCCATCAGTAACAGCTCCCACACTTGGTGAATAATGAAAACATGGTCCAGCTTCTAATTGTCACACTTCATGTAAAGACAAACGGATGACAGCGTTCTGCACAAACCGAACTGACGTGTTGTTTTAACTGATGAGGATGATGATGATGAATAAATGAGACCTTCTGACGTCTCACCTGCCGACAGACACGAGACTTCTCCAGGAGGTACTGCTCTATCTTGGCTCCTTCTATGGCCCCTCGCTTGTTGAAGTGGATGTCTATATACTTCCCAAAGCGACTGGAGTTGTCATTACGAATCGTTTTGGCATTGCCAAAAGCTGATAACGAAAAGCAGAAATACAAACTCTGAGCTGGACTGGACAACTGAACATCTGGTAAAAAAAAATAATAAATGATTTGACTTTTGTATTTACTGTATTCTAATTTTTAGTAAACCATTAAGTCAAATTTACCACACAAAAAAAAGTGTTACAAAACATCAAACTTATAGAGGTCCTTTCAAACGTGTCTCATGAAAACTAAAGTAAAACATTTGAAAAATCCTCAGTTTTAAAACACGGCTGTCAGAAAAGGACCGGACAAACCGTTTGATTCTGAATAATTTTCTGCTGGAAATAGAAACGAGCAGATGGAAGTTAACCTTCGAGGATGGGCGTGGCCTCCAGGACCTGCTGCTCGATCCAGGAGTGCTGACCGCTGATGGCTGCAAGGAATTGCAGGATCAGCTTTGTGCTCTCCGTCTTCCCAGCTCCAGATTCTCCGCTGCCGCACAGAAAACCATTATTACATTCTTTCATCTCACATGATCTTCAAAGCTCTTAACTTTGGTACCACAAGTAGAAACGCATCTGGTTTTCTGATAAAGAAGTTCAAACCTGATGATGCAGCACTGGTCCTTGTTGTTGCGCTTCATGTTGAAGTAGCAGTTGTCAGCGATGGCGAAGATGTGCGGCGGCATCTCTCCGATCTTCCTGTTGGTGTAGAGGCGGATCTGGTCAGGAGTGTAGATGGGCAGCAGTTGATAGGGATTCACTGCGACAAGGATGGAGCCTGTGTACGTCTGCAGGAGACCAGAAACAAAAACGAACACACCTGAAATAACAACAACAGCAGAAATGCTCTCCGTGTGAGGCTTTATTAGCGAGCACGGCTCTGGATGCCGCAGAAACACAAAGCAAGAGACATCAAATATTTCTGTTGTGTACTCTGACAGGAGCTGCACATGGAACTAACATATATGCCGTGCTCGTTGTAGCGGATGAGCAGGTTGCGGAGGATGCCAGCTTCGTTTAGATCGCCCAGTTGGATCATGTCCTCCACACCGTGGACGGAGGTTGGGTGCATGGGCTTGATGTTGGTGACATTCTGAGGGGAAATCCAGCGTTCCTGTGTGAGGAAAGACAAAAAGTACATCGGTGGAATAGGTTTTCTTTATAGAATGTAAGAGTTTTGTTTTACTGTCAGTTCAGTTACATTGAAAGACTAAAATCAGCTGAAAACCTCTCATTTTATTCTGCTTTCCAAGTAAAAAAAACAACAACAACAACAACCTGAAGTGCTCTTCATTTGCATTCTACACTTAAACGAAATGTTAGTTTTTACAAAAAGGTCCATCCGTTGGGCTAAAACAGGTAGTTTCCTTCCTGCTGTCACGAAGACTTACCCGGCCTTCATCATCCAGAACCTGGATCTGTCCAGAGTCGCAGAGTTTCACCACAGCGCCAACAGGAACGTCAAACTCTCGCCCCGTCTTGAGGTCCAACCACACATAGTCCCCCTGCAAAACCCAAACAACAAAGAGACTTTGATCAGATATCAGGGGTGGAAGAGTCACTCATTTTAATTTTTTTCTTCTTCTTTCGGCTGCTCCCTTCCTCAGGGGTCGCCACAGCAAACTAAGTCGCATGAAAACTTGGCGATTGTTTTTACGCTGGATGCTCTTCCTGACACAACCACAGACCACTGAGCTACCACAGCCTTCTGTGTGGAGCAGAGAGCTGCTATCTAGGGTACCCAGGGGAGCAGATGGTGGGGGTTTAGGGCCTTGCTCAAGGGCCCAGAGTGGTGCAAATGAGGGTGGAAGCAGGTGTGGGCGCTTCACCTTTCCCACGTACATTTTGATGTTGTTCCGGGGAGTTGAACCGGCGACCTTATGATCACAGGCCTACCTTCTCTAACCTCTGCACCACACATTAACTCACTTGTTCCTATTTGAGGTTAACTATTTTTTAAACAAACTACAAACCTGCTGTGCGTCTTCATCAATATTCCCCCCAGTAATAAATCTGTTTGTTGTATAATCTGGCTCGTGGGCAATCACACACTGATATGATCAGATTATCTGAACTCCCCACACAGTGAGAGAGAGAGAAAGAGCATGCAGCCTTTCACCTGTGAAAGCTGGACGCATAAATAAATGACCAGGTATAATATCGTTGTTTCATTTATTTTACTGAGTTCTCTATCTACTTTTAGGACTTGTGTGAAAATCTGATGATGTTCTAGGTCAAATTTATGCAGAAATATAGAAAATGATAAAGGATTCACAAACTTTCAAGAACCACTGTAAGGAGGGAAGTACAGAGTGGTTAGTTAGGCGGGAGTATCCTCACTGAAGAATAAAGTCACAGGGTGATGCCTGGCATGGCCTGGCCCAATGCTTTCAGCAGGGAGGGGGCTCATCCTAAAGCACATCTCTTAAGCTCGTGAAAATGTTGAAAATGCGATTGACACATGACAGGATTGCCTCGCTGACTGAACTATTTGCCTTTTCAAATTGTTTAACGGTATCGCAAGGATTTTTTCGATTTCTTTTTCATCTTCTTTCTATTAATGAACTGCTAATGCCGCTACTCGAACCACGCCGATAACAGTATCATGCTGCCAACGGGACCATGTTGCTAAGATAACCTGTCATCAGAACCACTCTGCCAATAGGACCATGCTGCTGTAGATTTATTTCTTTTTCCACTTTTGGCGCCTTGTTTCTGTATTTTTGTTGAATGCTTTGAATAAATCCTAGTTTATGTTACTTTAGTTTAAGTTAGTGCTCGCATTAAGCGTGTAAATTATAGCTGAACAGAATCTGTGAGAATCGTTATGCTGTTGTTCGGTGTATTGTTTTGCACCATTAGTGGCTAGCGTACATCTTAGATCTTTTAATATACCATTGGGCGTTCGTTTAGCTTAGATATGTCTTAGAGACTTATTTAACGTTTCTTTTTAGACTTTATATTTTTGATACTGTTGGATGTAGCTGGGACCCTGTGCACATAATTTCATTCCACCTCATGTTCCACATGTGATGCGAATGACAATAAAGAACCTTGAATCCTTGAACTCGCCCACGAGCCACCAGTCGAATAGCCCTGCCTTTAGTCTATGAAACTTTCAGGCAAGGACAAACCAAACCCCTAAAGATGAGGCTCAAACTGAATGACCTGATGTAAATTCCTGAGATGTATTTTTATGCAATATGTCACCTGGTTTTGTTGTTGTTGTCCCACACTTATTCCAACGTGCACGTTGAACGGAAGTAACAGAAATGAATCACAAATCCAGGAGTTACCTACTGCTCCTGATGCCTGATTTAAAGGATTTTGTCTAAAAAGGTTTAAAAATGAACATTTCAGTCTTAAGAGGCCATGATGTCACATGAGCAGGGTGTCACAGAGCAAGGCTTAATTTTAGAACAAGTGGAGGAGACTTTATCAACATTAAATATTTAAATACCAAATATATGTTAAATGTTGGTGTTTTCACACAAAAATCCAAGGTTTTCAACTTTTCAAAAAGTAAATTTGAAAATGCAAAAAGCAAATGTTCTTTGCTACGCGTTAAAACTTAGAATCATAAAGACAAAACCAATGTGCTGATGTTTACCAGATGTGATGCTTACTGGGTTTTATTCAACATCTGTAGATTAGCACCGGACATAGAAGAGTATTTGGATAATTGTTAGTAAAATTACGGTAATCTTGAAGGGAGGAAACGTGTTCAAACCAAACAATCAATTATTTTAAACAACAGCTGATGCGACACTGGCTACGCTGCTAGGTGGATAAAACAGGATAAAAAAGGACCAAAAAAATCTAACCAGCAACGTTTTAGAGCAGCACGTACATCATTTGTTCTGAGGCTTCAAAGATGTATAACAGGATTATTAAGATGAGGAGCAGCTGTATGAATCTGGCCACAGTTTCTGTCTGTAAAGTAAGAAATATGCGTCGAAAGACATTGAAATACGTTTTTAAAGTGATCCAACAAAGTTCAATCAGGTCACCTGGACAGTTTATTTTTTGTTGTTGAGACGTTTCATCCTTCATCCAAAGGACTACATCAGTCCGAGGAACCACAACAAACTGAGTCCCACAACAAGTAGCACACATAGTGGACCAACCAGTTTGATGGTGACAATAAATAAATAAATAAACTGTCCAAATGACCTGACTGTACTTTGGATTTTTCACCTGAATTATTGAGCATGAACTTTGATGTTTTGAATCACTTTGGCCATGGCTGCCTCAGAGGAGTCGACGGAGGAAGAGGGCAGGAGCAGAAACCATCTTTTCACCATTAAACTGGTTGGTCCATGTGATGGCTGCAGTTACAGCCACAGAAATGGGGTAATGTCTCATCATCACACAGCAACAATAGATTATTGTATAATTCACCATAATTTTTTGGTTCTTTAAATATATTGCCGTTTCATTGTCCATCTCCTGGAAAGGAAAGTCAGTTTGAACAAAGAAAAGGTTATTATGGTGTTATCTTCATGCAAAGGCGTCTAGGAGAAATACTCCTTTTCAATAAGGGAAGTTATCAACGTAGCAAGTTCAGATGTTTCAATCAATCAATCAATCAATCAAATTTATAAAGCACCCTTCATACTAAAAACAGCTCAAAGTGCTGTACAGAATTATAAAACAATAAACTCACAAAATTAAAGCAAACGACACACACACAAAATAAATAAATAAATAAATAAAATTAAATACAGTAGTATGGAAAATGTATAGAGTGAACAGAGATGAACCAGTTCAGGAAATGCAGTTAAAAAGATGGGTCTTGAGCCTGCTCTTAAAAACAACAACATTCTCTGCAGCCCTCAGGTTCTCCGGCAGACTATTCCACAGACGGGGGCCATAGTACTGGAAAGAAGCCTCACCGTAAGTGTGAGTTCTGACTTTTGGAACTGTTAGTAGTCCAGTACCAGAGGACCTTAATGTCCGCGGGGGTTCATAGGGCAATAGCAGCTCTGCAAGATAAGATGGTGCGAGACCATTGAGACATTTAAAAACCACTAAAAGAATCTTAAAATCAATCCTGAGGCGCACAGGGAGCCAATGCAATGATTTTAAAACAGGTGTAATATGAGCCTGCCTTCTGGTCTTGGTTAGCACACGAGCAGCAGAGTTTTGTAACAGCTGAAGGCTGGACAAATTTTTCTTAGGGAGACCAGAAAGCAGTGAATTACAGTAGTCTAAACGACTAGAAATAAAAGCATGCATCAAAGTCTCAGTATTGGTCAGAGAAAGAAGAGGGCGGACTCTGGCTATATTTTTTAGATGATAAAATCCTGTTTTGACTATTTGTTTAATATGAGGAATAAAAGTAAGCTCAGAGTCAAAAATAACTCCCAGGCTTCTTACTTTTTTAGAAGGTTGTAAAGACAGAGATTGTAATCTCTGAATTGTATTTTCTTTTTGAACCTCAGGTCCAATGATTAAAACTTCTGTTTTGTCCTGGTTTAGCTGGAGAAAGTTCTGTGCCATCCAGGACTTTATGTCTGTAATGCAATTAAAAAGTGCAGTGATTGGCCGGGGGTCATCATGAGATAATGAGATGTATAGCTGTGTGTCATCAGCATAACTATGGAAACTTATCCCATGGCTCCTGATGACTCCACCAAGCGGCAGCATGTACAAATTAAAAAGTAGGGGGCCTAAAATAGAGCCTTGGGGTACACCATAGTTAGCTTCATGGATCTGTGAGGAGCATGTATCCATACTTACCATAAATGTTCTATCTGTGAGATAGGAGCTGAACCACAGAAGAACAGTACCAGAAAGACCGACCAGGTGTTGTAATCTATTGAAAAAAAATTGATGATCTACTGTATCAAAGTCTGTGCTCAGATCCAATAGAACCAGGACTGAGAGCTTGTGTGAATCCAGATCCCTGGATCCCAAGCCCAAAGGACTGTGGTTGGACAACAGACGAAGATGGTAAGTTGGCTATCCAGTGGATGCGTGGCTCACCTGCCCCAGATGCCGTGCTGCAGCTTCTCTCATGCAAATGTGTGCGTTCATGCAAACTACCAGAGTGTACCTGTCTCAACAATGGCTTGAAGTGCACAGACATGTGCAAGCTACAGAACTGCAAAAACCAATCCAGCAAAGAAGAATCAGAAGTACAGCAGTCTGACTCTGATGACGACGATGAAGACGAATAGCTTGTACCAATCAATGACACTTACCCACTCATAGTGGCACTGATTTGTGAAATTTGTTTTTTGTGCACATGAAACTAACAATTTTGTTCAAAACATTCCTTCTATACATTTTTGAAAATATATAATGTTCTCTATCACAAAAATGTTAATTTTTTGAACTACATAGGATATTCTGGTGAAAGCAATAAAAAATTGCCATTAATACAGATTTGTTGTTTATTGACCTTACACTATGACCTTGACCTTTATCAAGTGACACTGTGATTTTATGATATGGCAAATTCCATTATGAAGACTTTATAAAATTCTTCATAATGGAATTGGCCATATCATAAAAACACCTTTTGCTTACAAATAGCACATAATGCTATGTTATGAAAAATAACATTTTCGCTATCTCCACATGACGA
Source organism: Garcialebias charrua (assembly GCA_038048925.1). NCBI lineage: Eukaryota > Metazoa > Chordata > Actinopteri > Cyprinodontiformes > Rivulidae > Garcialebias > Garcialebias charrua. The sequence continues at coordinate 60,527 of JBBPBX010007345.1, forward strand.
GATAGACACATAGAATCATAGCTGCAGTACACATATATGAATATTATATATTTTCTGAGAGCTGAGAATATTCTGAGTTAGAAAAAGACATTTGGTGCATTTAAAGCCATTTTAATAATTAAAAAACACTTATTTTTTACTTGACCTTGAACGTTCACAATGACCTTGAACTTGTTTTAACTAATGATTTTCACATTTAAATTGTCAATATTAATAGCCATATTTATAGACACTTTTTGTTGGAAAATATACATTTCTGGTAAAATATACAAGATTTAGTAAAGTCAACATAGGCATTAAATATCCTCAACTTTGTTGTCATAAAATCGCTATAACTTGTAACAGCTACAAAACTGTGATTGCTATCATAGCTTATCATAAAGGTGAGATTTCAAGCTTTCAAAAATGGTATGACAGCCTTAGCCACCTCCGGTGGTACCGACTTCCAGTCTGGCCCATGGACTCTAAGAGCAGACAGCTCAGTATAAGGCGAGGGGTTTGTTTTATTTTTAATACGCTGAAAACACCGTACGTCAGTCCTTCACATAGATAAAGGTCCACACAGCTCCAGCATGAAACAAAAATAACGTGGGAGAAGTTCTGATGCAGCTGGAGCTCAAAGGTAATTGTGTGTTTTCTCATATTTTACTAAAACTTATAAGTTGTACAACAAACAATGTAATTTGTCTTTTAACAGGTTGGAGAGACCAGATGAGACACATCGCCTGGAGCCAGTTCTAAATGATACAATTTATGTTTATAAATTACAGTTCAGAAGAGATTTTGTGTAAACTTGCACAGGTTTTGAAATTTTGTTAAAGATTTACTAAATATGAATTAATATGGTTAAAAAAACTGAAATCTGTATTTTATGTTGAGTTAAAGGTTAATATATTATGTGTGGTAGGCTGAAGTCTGTTTACTTTTGTATTTATAGATTTTGAATTATTTGTCTGTGATGGACTGGAGACCTGTCCAGGTGTCCCCCGTGTCTCGCACAGTGATGGCTGGACATGGACACCAGTGACCCCCGCCCCGTGACTCAAAAAGGAAGAAGTGGTTAAAGATGATGGATGGATGAATTATTTGTTCCTAGATTTTTATTTTATTGTTTTAGAGAAATCCAGGCAAGCTAAGCTAATACAGTACTGGTAATTTAAGTTACAGAATTTTATGCACTCCTGTATTATTTGTTCCTATTTTTGGTATAAATATCAAACGATGCATTTGATACAGTATGGAACCTAAAATTATTCTTTTAAATAAATGTTCCATTTGTTTACAGTGTTGTCTAATTTTTCAGCTTGTCAGTTACATAACTGAAAGTAAATTTATGACCATTTCAATATAAAAATCATTTCCGAATCGAAAATCGTTTCTGAATCGAAAAATCGATTTTGAATCGAATCGTGACACCACAAATCAAATCTATTCGCCAGACACAGAGATTCGCACCCCTAAATATTATAAATTTGTATTTGAAAATCTTAACTTCTTGAGGACAATTTAGTTAAAGTTTATTTTTAATTTCTTCCTCATCTGTAAATCTCTTCAGCTCCTCCAGTATTCGGCATTAAATTGAATTTAAAAATTAAACCATAACAATTGGTAAAGTGCTATGGGCTGAAACTTGTTTCTTCATAAGAACCAAAGTTATTAGATTTATGACAGAAGCTATGAATGTTTAAGTCTTGATCACACATTTTCACTACACAAATGTAAATAAAAAATAAAAATAATAAAAAAATAACGCTGGTTTTGAGACTTTCAATTCGTAATAGAAAAGGAAGCTGCTGGAAAATCTCTTCATTCCAGTAAACACTTGGGCACAAAGTTCAGTTATCGGCTCTACAGTCTAGACAGCGACCTTAAGTGTGCTATTTTTGCTTCTGTTTACCATCATCCAGACTTATTTTCTTGAACAGGATTCACAGCTGAAGCTTGGAGGAGCGACTGGATCTCTAAACATCTCCAGGATCTCATCAATGAGAAAAAAGAACCAATGCTCTGACACAAACTAGCAGTCGAGGCTTTTTATATTTACAGCCCGTCTTCAACACCTAATTTTTGTTGTTTGCATTTACTTTTTGTTGCCTTTTGCCACCTATTAAGTTCACTGAATTTACATTAAACCACTACATTCCCTTTGCAAGTTTTCAAAGGCGCCTGGATGTTAAACTGGATCTACACATTTCTTTATGGAGAAGAGACGAAGCAGTAAAGACAAGCTTTAAAACTAATTTAGCTGCTGTCATAATCTCATTGATTAATCTTATCCTCAGATGATATTCTAATTGCTTTCTGCTAATCTGGGTTTTAAACAGACCTTTTCATGAACAGGGCTAGGCCGATGTAGAGATGAGAACCTCAGCAAAGAAAAATCAGCTACATAAAGAAGTGACTGCCTGTCAGTAATTAAGAAAATGAAATGATCTCCTAAAAAGTTAAAGATAAAACAGCCTTAAACCTCTTCAGCTTAAGATATTAATGTAAAATCAGCTGTTTTAGAGCAATGACTTTCAGTCAGATGGTGTATATTTAAAGATTTACAATCATTCTGACCTCCACAGAGGTTTCAAAGAAAAGTCAGTTCTATTCACCTCTAATCTGCTGCACAGCACTGAAAATACGACGAGGCGTCCCTAAGCAGGAAGAGCTAGAAGCAAACCAAAGGTGACTGCTTCCATGGTTTGTTCTGTCGTTATTAACAACTGGGGTCAAGAAACGGTAAACATGCAAACAGCAGATTACATTTTTCATCTTTGCACAGTTTACACTTTCCTCCAAGCCAGAAGGCAAAAATTACAATAAGGAAAAAGAGAATTTTCCATTTTCTAATTCCAGAATTAAAGCAGAACCCAAAAAACAAACCAGAAAACATCTAGAACTTTGAAACTGAACAGAATCTTACAGAACGCAGGGATTAAAGCATAAAAAAAGTTTGACAGAATTTTTATTTTTTCTACACCAATCAAAAGAGCCATTTCTGCCCTTTTGTTCACCAAATTAAACGTGTCCGGAGCCACAATACCTGCTACAACCGGAATTCTCAATGGTGGCCCATGGACCACTTTAAGTTTGTTGGAGGGCACTTTTCTGGGTGATTTTATCAAACAAAAAATATCAAAGTCAAAGTCAACTTTATTGTCAGAACTGCAATATGTACAGGACATACACAGGACCGAAATTGCGTTTCTCTCAGTCCCTCGGTGCAACAGTAACCATCTAAACACTATAGACTTTTCACATTTATTGATATTTTTACATTCTAAGACAAAATAAAAGTCGAAATTCATGTAAAAAAGGAAAAAATATATAGTTTTTGCCCAGTTTCTTAATACTAAAACAATAAACTATGCATTCTTATGTGATTTTATTAATTTTAGAAAAATTATGAGGCCTACTTTGAAGAAATGAAGCAAAAGGTGAAAGTGAGTACAGGTATGTTTTACCCCATGTAATGTTTCTAGTAATCATATATTAGCTAAATAAATTACAGGAAAACTGCTAAACCTAACCCTTTTAGTTGTTATAACAACTAATAAAATTCAGTTTTATGTCAGTTTTGGTCAGAGCTTGAAAGAGCCACTGCAGAGGGACCTAAGAGTCGCATGTGGCTCCAGAGCCACAGGTTGCAGACCCCTGACACAGAGGTTTACTCAGACCCCCACCACACATTTCAGAGCTTTTTCCTGCATACAGATCACTTCTCAAAGGTTTTCACACACATGGAAGTGCACTGTGTTCCCATTTTTAAGAACAAGGGTGATGTACAGAGTTGTAGCAACTACAGGGGAATTAAGTTGATGAGCCACACAATGAAGATCTGGGAGAGAGTTGTGGAAGCAAGACTTAGACAAGAGGTGACTATCTGTGAGCAGCAGTATGGTTTCATGCCAAGAAAGAGCACCACAGATGCCATCTTTGCTTTGAGGATGTTGATAGAGAAGTACAGAGAGGGTCAGAAAGAACTCCATTGTGTGTTTGTGGATTTAGAAAAAGCATATGACAGGGTGCCAAGAGAGGAGGTGTGGTATTGCATGAGGAAATCTGGAGTGGCAGAAAAGTATGTTAGACTGGTACAGGACATGTATGAAGACAGCAGGACAGTGGTGAGATGTGCTGTAGGAGTGACAGATAGCTTCAAGGTGGAGGTGGGAGTGCATCAAGGATCGGCTCTGAGCCCCTTCTTGTTTGCTCTGGTGATGGACCGACTAACAGATGAGGTCAGGCAGGAATCCCCATGGACTATGATGTTTGCAGATGACATTGTGATATGTGGTGAGAACAGGGAACAGGTGGAAGAGAACTTGGAGAGGTGGAGGTATGCACTTGAAAGAAGAGGAATGAAAGTCAGCCGTAGTAAGACAGAGTACATGTGTGTGAATGAGAGGGAGGCCAGTGGAACAGTGAGGCTACAAGGAGCAGAGGTCACAAAGGTGCAGGACTTCAAGTACTTGGGGTCCACTGTCCAGGAAAATGGGGAATGTGGTAAAGAGGTGAAAAAGAGAGTCCAGGCAGGATGGAGTGGATGGAGAAAAGTTTCAGGAGTGATTTGTGACAAAAAGGTGTCAGCAAAGGTCAAAGGAAAAGTTTACAAGACAGTGGTGAGACCAGCTATGTTGTATGGTCTGGAGACAGTGGCATTGACAAAAAGACAGGAGAAAGAACTGGAAGTAGCAGAAATGAAGATGCTGAGGTTCTCCTTAGGAGTGACAAGGATGGATAAGATCAGGAATGAGATCATCAGAGGTACAGCACATGTTGAACAACTGGGAGATAAAGTTAGGGAGGCCAGACTGAGATGGTTTGGACATGTCCAGAGGAGGGACAGTGGGTATATTGGTAGAAGGATGTTAGAAATGCAGCTGCCAGGAAAAAGACACAGAGGAAGGCCAAAGAGGAGATATATGGATGCAGTTAGAGAGGACATGAAGGTAGTTGGAGTGAGGACAGAGGATGCAGAGGACAGAGTGAGGTGGAGGAGGATGACTCGCTGTGGCGACCCCTGAAAAGGGAAAAGCCGAAAGAAGAAGAAGAAGAAGAT